>ML842816.1:19830-46068 GCA_009831015.1 Picea engelmannii
AGAACCAATGCCACCTAGTGGCTACAGAGATATGAAAGTGTTAAGAACACTGTATCTAATGGATACATAAACTAAGAGGATAAATTGTTAATAAAAAAATCTGAGTTTCTTAAATATAGACCGATGATATACATTTAAATATTCATATGGCTAGTATCTTAGCAAAGGTTAATGTACCTGTCCCTCTTAGTACTGATATTGTATTTTTTTTTTAAATACCGACAAGAAGGTCGCTATTCCGACATTTTGGATTGTCGCTCCCATAGCAACCACGTCGAAGATGATACCTCTTAATGTCTCTCTTCCCACGTTCTAGATGAGAACTTGCCACCTTCAAGACGTCGGTCTTGCCACATTCTAGATGTCTCTATTTCCACGTTTCAGATGTCTGAAACGTCTCACTTGCCACGTTTGAAACGTCGGTCTTGCCACCTTTGAAGTGTCTCTCTTGCCACGTCTGAAACGTCTCACTTGCCACGTTTGCAACGTCTCACTTGCCACGTTTGAAACGTCGGTCTTGCCACGTTTGCAACGTCTCTCTTGCCATGTTTGAAACGTCGGTCTTGCCACGTTTGCAACGTCTCTCTTGCCACATTTGAAACGTCTCTCTTGCCACGTTTGAAACGTCAGTCTTGCCACGTTTGTAACATCTCTCTTGCCACGTTTGAAACGTCGCAATACAGACGAAAACTAGGTCATCAGAAAAACGACGTCATGTGAAACGACGTTTGAGGGGGTCTGAGGTTTGTCGGTCTTCCGACAATAGAAAGTGGCAATTGCGTCGAACGCGCCGTTGGAATTTGACCCAAATGCAATAGTGACAACACCACACCCACAGCCTTACAACATCGGGTGGCTTCACTAAGGACAAGATCTTTGTGTCATCCAACAGTGTCGCTTATCCTATGGCATCCATCCCTTCAAGGATGAGGTAGTATGTGATGTTTTCCCTCCTGATGTATGTGATGTTTTTTTGGGCCAACCATATATATGGAAATGCCATGTTGTTTATGAGTCTTGACCACGTAGTTCCATTATTACTCTGGGGGGTTAGCTCTAAAGGGTACCAAAGGTAGTTCCGACTATTTTTCCACCAAAACAGTTCCCACTGCCACAAGATAATCTATCATATTGTTAAATTCATCCTCTTCACAATCTGTTCAAATGATGAACAGAAGGCCACTGCAACCTCAACACCTTCTATCCAACAGAAGCAAATTGCAGAAGGGAAAGAAGATATTTCTTCTTCACCTACTATGGTTCCTACACAATGCCCAGTCAAGCCAAGATACAACAATTTGGTGGAACAGATTCAACCCTGCCAACAACAGGTTCGTGACAGCCTTCCACGGACCAAGCAATGCAACTTCTCAAGCAAGGCAAGAAGCTCACCAAGACTCAGATTCAATAAATGATTTCCCCTCCTCCCCGGGAACTCAACCCAATGGATACCATTGCTTCCTAAGGGGGGAGGAATGATCCAAGTGGATATTGGTGGCCACCCACCTGTTCCAAATTCTACTTGGCTCATCTTGACAGTTTTAAGTTCATCACATTTCTCTGTAATGTTGACATCTCTTTGTAATTGTGGGTTATTCACTTTCAGGGTTGTCTTGAAGCCCTACACAACATCCAGGTGGATATTGGTGGCTGCCCACCTATTCCAACTGGATAATTTTGGCAGTTTTCATGTCAGTACATCTTCTTGTACTTTTTGGCCCATTTTGACGCCCTAAACAATGTTTTTTAGGCTTTCCACAGTCAAACTATTGACAAAGTCATAGTTTGACAACATAATGTGTAGTTCTCGAAAATACATTTCCAACGGGCTATCACATGCCTAAAACGGAGATCGTATGAAAAGGTTACAACCCCAGGAAGTTGATGTACTAACTTACCCCAATGGGGCCCATATGAATTTTGGCGCTTCATCTCCTAGGGTTAGGTTTTTGGATGTCTGAGGTTTTGGAATTCATGTTTATTTTAAAAATTCCTTCAGAGACTCAATGTACTCATCTTCTTTCGAATGAGAGTAGCCATCACATATCTTCTCAAAGATAAATTTGCCACCATTATAGAGAGTCTTGCACTCTGTGTTTTTACAGTCTATGTACATTTCTTTCATTAATAGAAATCATGTATTGTTGTATTTCTCTATTTTTGGCAATATTTTTGTGTATTTCATTGTAATATCTCTACTTTCATTTCGTTCCGAAAATAATCCGGATCAAATTTTGTGTGGTCCATCTCGTTCTCCTTCCACGGCCTCAAGCATATAGTCGAGGCGTATCTTGATGATCTGGCATCGCGTTCTCGTAAGGTATCTGGTCATCCCGCCCACCTATGCCTTGTTTTTCAGAGGTGTCACTACTACCGGATTCACCTAAATCCGAACAAGTGTATTGTTTGTGTAACATTAGGACATTTGTTAGGATTTATCATGTCTACTAGAGGGATCATGGTCAATCCTCTCAAGGTTGAGGCAATAGTTCAATTACCTCCCCCACACACAATTCTCCATCTTCAAAGTCTATAGGGGAAATCTAACTTCCTTTGGCGATTTGTTTCCAACTATGTCGAGATAACTAAAGGGTTTATGTGTCTCTTGAGAAAGGAGGTCCCATTCTTATCAGATGAAGCAGCTCAGTGCTCTTTTGTAGCATTGAAAATTTCCCTGACATCTGCCCCTATGCTCAGTCCTCTGGATTATGGCAAGGATTTATTTTTATACTTGGTTGCAGCAAATTCTACCATCTGTATGGTCTTGGTTCAGGAGGATGACGCACTTCAGGAACATGTCCTCTACTACCTTAGTCAGACTACAAATCAACTACACCCATGTTGAGAAATTGGCTTTGGCAGTTGTCCATGTTGTCCAAAGGTTTTGTCATTACATTCTACTTCACAATACCATCTTCGTAGTTGTTGTTAATCCTTTTCAATATGTGTTGACACGACGGGTCATCGGCGGGAATATTAGTCAATGGATAGTCATTCTTCAAGAATTTTATTTGGACTTTGTTTTGGTGAAGTATAAGAAGTTTGTGGTCTTTGCTGAGCTAATTTTGAAACTTTCAGTTGAGAGTAATAATAATTTTCCTGAAGAGTCATTGATTAATGAGGATCTCTTCCTTATTGCATCTTCAGACCCTTGGTATGGAGATATTCTCATGTATCTTCAGACTTTGAAGTGCCCTTCCTTTGCTTCTCATGATGAGCGTTGATGGACACGCGATCAAGCGTAGAATTATCTTATCATCAATGATACTTTGTATCGTCGAGCAGTTGATTGTGTTCTCCATCATTGTTTGACTCATGTAGAGGAAAAGCTTGTGTTGAATTACTGTCACACTGGAGCATGTGGCGGTCACTTGTCTGGGTTGGAAACAACCCAAAAAATTATTTATGTTGGATGCTTTTGGCCCTCGTTAATATAATATTGTATAGAGGCAGTCAAGAAGTGTCACATGTGCCAGATCTTCTCTCGGAAGATGCGCGCACACCCTGCCCTATGTTTCCAATTATTATTGTTGGTCCCTTCACTAAGTGGGGGATTAATTTCACTACATTTCACCTGGCCTCGGCTAGGGGGCATCGTTATATCATCATGGTAGTAGACTACTTCACTAAGTGGTTTGAAGTCATGCCAACATTTAGTAATGATAGGGAAACGACAGCACTTTTCGTTTTTAACCAGATTGTAGCTAGGTTCGGTATACCGAAGGAGATTGTCACAAACCATGGCAGTCACTTCTAGAATAAGATGATGACTGATTTAACATCAAAACTTGGGTTTAAGTAGGACCATTTGTCACCCTATTATCCATAGGCAAATGGTCAGGTGGAGGTTGTCAATAAGTCTCTTAAGACTATTCTTCAGTGGACAATCAATTTGACCACTCCAAATTGGAAGTTGATGTTGTACTCGACACTTTGGGCGTATCGAAACTCTGTCAATATTGTTATCGGTTTCTCTCCTTTCCAACTCATTTACGGGCTAGAGGCAGTATTTCCCATAGAGTGTTAGATTCCTTCTCTTAATTTGGAAGTAGAATTACTGCCTAACACAACTACACTTAAAGAATGTCTCCTTTATCTCGAGCGGCTCGATGAGAAACATCAAGATGCATCCTTGGCCAACGAGGCTCATAAACAATGTGTCAATTTCCAATATGATCATTCAGTCTACCCTAGAGTTTTCTCCAAAGGTGATCTTGTCTTGGTCTACGACCAAGATAAAGATCCCTTGGGGGCACGAAAATTTAAACCCATGTGGTTTGGACTATTCATTGTTAAGAAGGTTTTGGAAAAAGGTGTTTATCAATTGGTTGACTTCGAAGGTAATGATTTTTCTGAGCCTAGAAATGGGCTATACCTTAAGAATTATTACACTTAGGTTGGTCACCTGAGTGTGACTTCTTGTATATATTGTATATTTTTATTTATACATTTTAGTATCTTTTTGTTTTATGGACGTGTAGTTTATTGTGGTTTTTCACTGTGGCAGATGTCAAGTGAATTTGAGCTTTATGTTGGATTCGCAGATGGTGCTAGCTGACACATTCGAAGGCTTGCTTCCGTGGCTTCGGTGATATTCACACCACTGGTAAAATGGTATCTTTTGGAGGTGTTTGTCTAGGAGAAGCAACCAATAACGTTGTCGATTACAGTGTTGTGATAGAACTACTACATGATGCATTGTCACATGGTATTTCTCACCTCCGGGTTCATATAGATGCTCAAATGGTAGTGTCACAGTTAAATGGAGTGTACCCCGTCTACGATCCCACCCTTCACTGACGATTCATTAGGGTACATCTCATGGAACGTTATTTGTATAATATCACATATATTCATGTTCCTAGGAGGTCTAATCAATTAATTGATACTTTAGATGATCATGTATTAGATTGGCATCTTGCACACACATAAATATACAAGCACACACATACACACACAAGTAAATACATTTGTACGAAAGATGTTTACTCCTTAAGGTAAAAACATGTGTGTGTGTGTGTGTGTGTGTGTGTGTAATATGTCCAAAATAATGTCACAATACAAAAAAATGGGCCATAGGCCTCAAAAGTGTCAATAATACATCATCGGTATTATGCCCTAAATACATATGGGAAATACAAAAGAGTGCCCTCGACACGCATAATGTCTAACTCTACTCTAATCTCTAGGCCTATTTCCCCTAGTATAATAGACATGGCATTGGCTAGACGTCAGAATAGTTGGACCCATGCTCTGGGTACGCCCACTATGTGAGTCGGCATGGATGGTGGTAGATCCTCAATCTTCGCCATGGGCACACCATGAGTGAGGGACATCGTGTTCCTCTCTCCCCACCTCAGGACCCTCTCAGCCTCTGTTGATGATGGCCCTTCCTCTTCTATGAATCCTCCCGAATGGATCTTCTCTCGCAGATGAATTAGGGTATGAGGGAACTCTGCGGGTCATATTGGACCCACATCTGTACATAACAGGTTGGAAGTTAGTATTGCGACATTACCAAAAACATATTTTCTTTTATTTTATGAAATTCAAAATTCAAAATTTAAAAATTCAAAAATGTGAGTAAGTACCTATGTTGCCACGTGCTACACCAAGGGGCATAGGCACATATGGGTCCCTCAGGAAAATGATACCCGCATATGGGTAATCCTCGATGGTGGGAATCTGGCATTTCCACCACTCGAAGAACTTCTCATCATATTCCTCGTGTACTCCTCCTCCTCCCTAGCGCGACATCAAAGAATCCCATCTGCATAGTGATGGAAAGGAGTCTATGTGCCCTTGAACACCCTCCCTAGGACTCATCCCTGGCACTCTTTCAAAGAAGAATGTGCACATCACTGTTCAAAATCCGAATTTCCTCCTTTGTCTCAACTTGCACTCATTCAGCTAAATTTCATGTAATTGAGCATCTTGGTGCTCCAATCGAAAATAACTAGTTGCAAACATTGCACCATGCAATGCATCCGAGCTCGTGAAGCCTAGTGTAGAGTAGCAGAACCTGTTATCCTCCTAATCATATACAGTACCACACTCAAACTCAAATTTTTTATCCTCTATATTGACACTTGAGACCCCACATTCTATGTGTCGGACTCGCAATACATATCAATGTAGTGGGCTATATGGTATGGCCTGGGAGGGAATGTATCCAAGTTTACCGGTTCACCCCTCCTAGAGAGACTGGTCAAGAAGTATAGGTATTCACTGGTGGGAGTTAATTATTGGCCCTCTATCATGAAAGCCTCTACATCTAGATTACAGTATTGTACCATATCGTTTAAAAGTTGTGGTTGAGCTCTCATAAGAGGACATTGGAAGTATTTCCATAACCCACATTGTTTCAATGTTTCCACTGTTGACGAGTTTTCCTCAACCATTTAATCAACATCCTCATGTTCTCTTTCGCTCCAACAAACATACATCTTGAGTCATGTCAACGTTTTAGAAGTTAGGGCTTCTCTTTTTCAATTTTTTTAAGCATGCATGTGCCCTTCTTTGGTGTCAGTCGTGTATGTATGCTTACTGGTAGTATATAAGCTAGCAGACATACGCGCGCTAGCTGTGATAGACATGTGTACATGCACGGTCGAGCCAATTTTTGAGAGCGTGCGGCCCCCAAATCCATCTAAAGAATGGAATGAATGGATGAATTTGTAGGAAAAGGGAAAAACTAATTGGCCCAAGAATGAGTAGATTTCATCCACTGATGCTCTCCAAATGTCGATTTGAAGGAAGAGGGGTTTTGTTATTTTTGGAAATTTCCAAAGTGTAATGGTAAACATTACTCTTTTTACTCCTATTTATAGATGTTTTAGCCATTTTTGACCTACTTTGACCCGTATTTATTCTCTTTTTATCGCTCGATGGATGTTATGATTCTTCTTGGTGATATTTTGGTCCTTTAAACTTCTTGTTATTTTGGATTTGGTATTGTTTGATGAATGAGTACTATTGTTTTGATCTTGTGACAAAGTCGGTATTTCGCCATTTTTATTTAGGATATGTTCTCACCACCTTGCATTTTTCATTCTATTGACGTATTCCTCTTAGCCAAAGATCAACCCCAACGAATTGCGACATGGAACCTTCTATGTTTCTTTAGAAGTGTCCTAATTAGGTGGTAGAGCCTTTCCCTCCATGGATTCCCTAGGTAGATCCTTGTCTATCATTTTTGCATCCATGTTGTGAGTTTCCTACAGACTTGGGAGTCCTTTTAGTCCCGTCATGACTCTGCGTTGAAGCCCCACTCTTCTTCCTCATCGTTTTCTGGCCTATACCCAAGGGACTCTATTGACCCTTGACCAAGTTTTGGGAAATCCTTGGTCAAGTTTGACCTATTTTGGGCCTTCGATAGCCTATCGAAGGAGGAGCGCAAGATGAAGTAGAGATCACGGGATCTCGGCCCCTTTTTGGGCCCTTTTTGGGATTTGGGATTCTGTAACGGGTATGAGATGTCATCCCATGGGTTTACCCATGTTTAGTCTTATTTTGTAAATACAAATAGATGTCTACGAAATGTAAGAAGAGGAGAGTTATGAATGGCTAAGTGATAGATCTATGTGATTGAAGGATTGTAAGTGCTTTGTGCATACTATGTGAGACTTGTAGAGTTAAGTGCAAGTCATTGTAAGAGGCTTTGGAAGGTTGTGTGCTTAGATCTACTTGGGGAAGGACGATCTAGCGAGCTACGCAGATCTCCTGTCCTATGCGGAGTAGGGTTTTGAGACTTTGTGCATGTAACCTATTGAAGAAGCTAATAAAGAAGAAGAGTTGGTGGACGTAGCCCCAAGGTGGGAGTGAACCACGTACATGTTGTGTTTCTCTGCTTTGTGCAATGTGTTGATGAGTTTATGTCTTTACTTGCTAAGTGCTTTGATATAGATAGATAGATTTGTTTATGATTTGTGCTAATGATGTATATGGATGTTAGATCTAACTTATATGAATGTGCTAGTGCCTGAATCTGTTATATCTAATATATCTCTCTATGATAAGTGCTTAGATACATCAGATATGAATGAATGATGTGATGCTTTGTTTTATCTGTGGAGTAGATAGTGGTTAAATATTGATGAACTGTTGGTTCTAAATGCTCTGTTAAGTATTACAATCACAGATCTGTGTCCCAGCTAAGGTTGTAGACACCTGAGTCTTGCAACCACCCCTGCCTCTACCTCGGGTGAGACTTCATCTGCTTCACAGGTGTTTCTGAAAGGGCTAGTAGTTAGGGTTTTGTTGGTGCGTTATTGTAGCGTTGAACCCTAGGTCTGCCCCTGTCCCAACAAATGGTTCTGTTGTCGAGACCTGAAACTGTGATTGTTGGGAACTGAGAAAGAAGAATCTTTGTGAAAAGATCCGACCTAAAACTGTGATTGTTGGGAACTAAGGAAGAAGAAGCTTTGTGCAAATATCTGTCCTAAAACTGTGAAAGATCCATACGTAGATATGTTTCCCTAGTGCGCAACATTCTACTTGACCTGTGAAGCTCTATGCTAAGAAAAGAGGTTAGATCTAAAGAAAAGAGGTAAGATCTGAAAGCTTTGTGCTCTCAAAAAGGTAAAAGTGAGAATTTTTTATTAAAAGAGGTAATATCTACAAGCTCTGTGCTCTGATAAAGGTAAGAATAGTGAAAAGTTCTAGATCTGAAAGATTTGTGCTCTGTAGAAGTAGGATAAGTGGAAATTTTTGCTTCTAAAGTATGGATCTAGGTATGTTTGATAGATTATGTCCTAGCTTGAAAACTAGGGCACTAATAGATGAAAGAATATTTGATATGAGTATATCTGATAAGAATAGTGAAAGATATGTTATACCTATGCATAGAAAGGATGTTTGGACTAACAAGTGGATGCAGGATCCTAGAAAGAAATGTTTACAGGTTAGCTACTATGACTCTAGCGCGCAATATAGAAGGAGTTGGGAATCATTTAAAATAAAGAGAGGATTAACCCTTTGTTACAGTTGCAGAAGATCGGGACATCTTGCTAAGGAATACTCGAGAAGAAGACCTAGTTGTCTTTGTTGCAAGGCTATGGACTATGAAGTATTGGATTTCCCTAGAATGATTGCTAAGCTTAAAGGAATGAACACGAAACAAGAAAAACCTAAGGTAGATCCAGAAATATAAGAACCCCAGAAAGACTCAGAGAAAGTATTGCTACAGATAAAAGAAACCCTGAATGACCACTGACCTATCATCTTATCAGAGATCTTGAAAGAAAAACCATGCATAGAAGAAAGAATAGGAGACTTCGACATTGACTGTGTTTTGGATGAGGAAACACAGGTGAATATCATGACATAAAGAAATTGGGAACTTTTAGGGAAGCCTGCTATGATTCCTTCATTAGGAGGAATAGGACTATTCCAAGGAAAGTTGATAAACCTATGTGGAAAGCTCACCTGGATTTCTATGAATGCCAATGGAACTTCGACAGAGGAAGATTTTGAGATTGTTAAATTTATTAAGAAAGGCGCCCCATTTACCATGTTACTAGGAAAACCTTGGATTGAAAGAAATCATGCCAGAAGGAAGGAAGAAGAAGAAGTTTTAGCGCAGAAGAAGCAAGAGTTAAAAGATGTCATGACTAGAAGGATCGCACACTTAATTGAAGAATAGAAGAATAGATCGAAGCTATTTAACACCAGAGACCCGGATAAGTTGCAAGAACACTAGAAGACCCACATAAGATTGAAGTACCTATTCCAGATAAAGAAGAAGTATCACCCTCAAATATTAGCAAAGAATCTCAACAGCGCGAAGTAACTATGCCAAAATAAGATAAGAATCAGAATGGAAAAAGGCATACCGAGACGAAGCTCACTAGAAAGAAATCTAGAAAGCTAAGAAAGAAGAGAGTTAAGATCGACAAGTTACAGAAGGGTCTAGAGAGAACTTCGCAGAAGGAAAATTTGAAAAAATGGAGCTTCGTCGAGATAACAGAGCAGCGTCACATGGCACTTCGCCATGGCGAAGCAATATAGTCGTTGGGACCAATATAACCATTCGATCGACCCCTCGAATAGGTAAAAAGGCATTTATGGTCCGCCACCAGACCATTGGACCGTGCCATAACGGACAGAGCAGATTTAATGAAGGCTTCTCGACCATTGTAAGCAATTTGTTGCCAACTTATCTATTTATCGCGTCGCGCCATGCACCGAGAACACTTTTGCTAACCGTGAATCTGAGCCTCCAGACTTGTTGATTTTACACAGTGATCATTGTGTTATTATTTTCTATCCTATTGCAGTGTCTAAGTTACTCCTCGAATCCGAAGATTTCCAACCCTGAGCATGTTTGTCAGACGAGTTCAGCGCTGTAGAGAGATTTTTCGAAGAAGTTTTGATCGATCACATGACTGAAAGAGTCATGTCGATGTCTATAGGCATAAAAGCATCATCGACGAGAGGCCTGTAAGCCTCTTTGTCGAATGCTCACGGATTGGGGCCATCCCGACCATCAGTAGAGAAGAGAACCAAGCATAAAGACGACCTAGCAAATGCAAAGTTGATTCCATCCATATTTCCCGATTACATCCCGCCTATGGCCGGCGTGGTGAATCGTGATAGCATAGCAAGAGACTTTGAGTACACTATGGTCACTGCGTACCTCCTGAAGGGGATACGCACGGTTTGAGCAGAGCAGGAGAAGATCACAGCATTGAAGTTCAGTGACTTCAACCTCGAAAATCGCAAGATCTATGGCATGCTCGCCCCATACAAGTACCTAACCAGAACTAAGGGGAAGAATTCAAAGATAATCTCTCAGTCGTGGACAATGAACCTCACGCAGTCCACCCTATTGAATGTCATGAAGATCCCACATTTCGGAAGACACCAGGAAGTCAGCGCCTATGTCAATATGCTACTGTCATGTTACCATGGCGGCTACTTATGGCTAGACCACCGCATTAGAGTTGACCCAACGCTGATACACAGGATCATAGGACTGAGTATGCAAGGACCCAACCCGCAGGAATTTTATCCAGAAAAATCCACAGATCACGCACTAGCACAGAAAATCAAGGATACATATCGAGACGTTGAGAAGGGAACAAGAGGCTACAAGGTAGCTTCCATCCAGAGTGGCGCAGTGCACCTCGCATGTCAACTGATAGATGGAAATTTAGTAAGGAAGAACCGACCTACACAGGTCATCGGCTTTGTCGTTGACCTCACAGGGAAGTGCATGGAAGGCCTACAAATGAACTGGGCGAAGTACCTAGTTAACCAGTTGGAACTAGATTGTCGAGAAGCACGGGATCAGGGTTATGAATTTAATTTCAGATGGCTCTTGGTCCTCATTGCATTTTTTTCTGGGAGATGTCGAAAGGAGCGACCTTCCCATACATCAAGCCATTTGAACTGCTTGCCACGAAGTTCACTACCCTGTGGTATTCATCTGATATGAACAAATAGTGGTAGTCGAATGTTGTGTTTCATACATACTACCTTCAGCTAAAGCGATCCATCAAAGTTGAGCCTTGCATGACCCCGAACACCCTACAGAGGTTCCGACCACTAATGAAGTTCAACGCAGATCGACACTTTATCTACATTACAGCATGAGTAGATGAACATAAAGAGAAGCTCCAGTCATATTATAAGCTTACAGAAGAAGGCCTGGAGGAAATCACTAAGGAATGGTCCGCTGACCTCCTTATCCCCGCCAACCCCACAAAGATATCTGATATTGACAACCCAGAGGACACTCGTAAAGAATAGAATACACCCGGAACCAATAGATAGAAGAAGACTGAGGAGGTCCAAAACTTAAGCAGCAACTTAGGGAAGACTTCTTCCATGTCACCTGACTGAGGGGGTGGTGACGAAGTAGAAGTTGAACAGAGACCAGGCGAAGTAACACCGCCCAGAGACGAGGTTGACCCCTTGAAGAAGAGGAAGGTTTCTCCCCTAAAACCTTCTTCCCAGAAGAAATCGAAAGCCACCATGACCAAGATGCAGACTGTCCTCACCTCCGATGATTTTGATTTCATCATAGCAGCCCTGAATGATGCTTCACTAGAAATAGCAGAGAAACAAGGAGCGAAACAGGAATAAATCTATGATAGTATTGAAGTCGAACTCTGAGGGGTACAGCAGGCTCTTCAGTCTAGAAACACCATATCCATTGTGCCTCTACCATCGGTAAAACCAGAGCTGGGAGATGAGCCAGCCCAACTCCACCGACTAGCTGAGACAGTCGAAGCTCGCCTTCGACGAGCACAAGAGGAAATAGAACAAGACACCCAGGCTTTGATGCAAGTGCAATGAGTACTTGTAGAGTAGCACCAAGCTGCGGAATAGGAAAAGATTGCTCTCCAAGAAAAGTTTGATGAAGAAAAAGCACAGTTATAGCAAGGAAAAGAACAGTTGCTCGCAGAGCAACTCAAAGTGAAAGAAGCAGTCAGCAGAGCACTTTGCTCTGTGACAGTCGTAGAAATAAAGGCATAGGATTGAGTCACGTAGCAAGTAGAGCATCTCAAAGAATTTATCCAGTAGTCGCAACAATGCATCGCAGACTTAGAGCTCCGCGAAGTGCCCGAGACCCCACAGGATATAAGGGATCAAAGAGAAGAAATTGCTCAAAGCGCAGTTGAGAGAATAAAATCACTTGCTATGGAATGTAAGGAACTCACTGATCACAGTGCCCAGACCTACGAACAACTCACTAAGAATCTATAACTAAAGGCACTGGAGTCGCAGCTCCAAGAGGCGAAGTATCAAGCTGAAAAGATACAAGTGTAGTTGAAACCCCTATCAGTTGTGGAAAGAATGAAGTGATCCCAGGAGCAGCAGAAGATCCACACTATCCACAGTAGATTTATGGAAGTAACTCATAGGCTCCAACCTATACAAGATAAGGCTTACCAATTGTTCACAGAGGTCGAAAGCCGAGGAGAAAAAGTGGAGCAAGTTGTCACTGTAGCCAAACAGTGCCTGGAGGGACCTGTCAATGGTGCAGTCATCCAAGAGTTTGTTGAACAGGAGGCCAAGCCACAGCAGCAAGTCGAAGCATCTAGAGCTATGCTCGAGGCTTTCAAAGGAGAACTACCCAGATCAGAGTGACTCGAGACGAGTCACAGGTGAGTGTTGGGGGCTTGTTAGCCCTTGACCAAGTTTGTGGAAATGCTTGGTCATGTTTGACCTATTTTGGGACTTCAACAGCCTGTCGAAGGAGGAGTGCAAGATGAAGCAGAGATCGTTGGATCTCGGCCCCTTTTTGGGCCCTTTTTGGGATTTGGGATTATGTAACGGGTATAGGATGTCGGACCATGGGTTTACCCATGTTTAGGACTATTTTGTAAAGTATAAATAGATTTCTAGGTAATTTAAGAAGAGGAGAGTTACGAATGGCTAAGTTCTAGATCTATGTGATTGAAGGATTGTAAGTGCTCTATGCATACTGTGTGAGACTTACAGAGCTAAGTGAAATTCATTGTAAGAGGTTATGGAAGGTTTTGTGCTTAGATCTACTCGGGGAAGGAGGATCTAACGAGCTACACAGATCTCTTATCCTATGCGGAGTAGGGTTTTGAAGCTCTGTGCATGTAACCTATTGAAGAAGCTAATAAAGAAGAAGAGTTGGTGGACGTAGCCCCAGGGTGGGGGTGAACCACGTACATGTTGTGTTTCTCTGCTTTGTGCAATGTGTTGATGTGTTTATGTCTTTACTTGCTAATTGCTTTGATATAGATAGAGAGATATGTTTATGCTTTGTGCTAATGATGTATATGGATGTTAGATCTGACTTATATGAATGTGCTAGTGCCTAAATCTGCTAGATCTAATCTATCTCTCTATGATAAGTTCTTAGATACATCAAATCTGAATGAATGATGGGATGCTTTGTTTTATATGCAGAGTAGATAGTGGTTAAATATTAATGAACTGTCAATGCTAAGTTCTTTGTTAAGTATTACAATCACAGATCTGTTTCCCAACTAAGGTTGCAAACACCTGAGTCCTTAAACCACCCCTGCCTCTAACTTGGGTGAGACTTCATCTGTTTCACAGGTGTTGCTGAAAGGGCCGGTAGTTAGTGTTTTGTTGGTGCATTGTTGTAGAGTTGAACCCTGGGTCTGCCCCTGTGCCAACAGACTCCCTAAGAGCATGGTTTTTTGTCTTTCAAGCTAACTTAAAATTTGAAAGCAACATCCAACGAGAATTATTTATTCTTTTCGGTCTCGTTCAGATTATTTAAGAAAAGTAGCCCCCCTGGAGTCTTATTTAAGCTCTTTTCAGACTCTCTAAAAATGAAAATATTGCCAAGCGATCTCGTTTACCTTCACGGTCGAAAAAGTGAAATTTGAAGGCACATCTATTAGGCGATAGTTTACCCCTTTTTCGGTCTGGATGGGTAATTTCACAAAAACGGTATGCCCTAGGAGATAAGGTTCACTAGGAGAGTATTCGGAGGTGTACGTTTAACCCTTTTTCAGACCCGAGGGACTAAATTTGTGAAAAAGGGTCATTCTCCCTCATTTTGGTTTATCTCTTTTTCGGGCCTTAGATATTATTTACGAAAAAGGAAACCCCTTAGAATCTTCTTTAAGCCCTTTTCAGACTCCCTAAGCAAGAAAATATGACCGAGTGACCTTGTTTCTTTCACACTCGTTAATTGGTTTAGAAGGAATATCTATTTGGCATAAGTTTAACCCTTTTCCAGCCAATAGATTACTCAGGAAAAAGGTATGCTTCAGGAGATTGTCTCGCCAGGAGAGTTCTCCTATGTTATGTTTTATACTTTTTCAGGATGAGGAGACTCAATTACAAAAAAGGGAGTGAGTCCGTAGTTAAGCTCTTTTCAGACTCCTTAAAATTGAAAATATAGTCGAGTGATCTTGTCTCTGTCACACTCGTTAAAATGTTTTTGAGGAGACGTCCTTTCGATATAAGTTTAACCCTTTTCCGAACCGACTAGACAAAGTACGAAAAAAGGAATACTCTGGCCCTAGTGACCAGAAGAGTTCTCCTTGGTATGATTTTATTTCTTTTTCGGGCCCTGGAGACTAACTTATGAAAAATATCACTCTAGAGTCTTCTTTTAGTGTTTTTCAGACTCTCTAAAAGTGAAAAACCATCGAGCTTAGCTTCTCTAGGCTCATAAAAATTTACATGGAAGGAGTCTCATTGTGTCATGTTGTAATTGCATCATGTATCTCATCCTTGTGTCCTTGGCCTAATGTTGGATTCATGTTGCTATTACTGAACCTTTAGAGAATTCCTTAGGTGCAAGCCTTGTATCATTTTTTCCCTTGTCATCTAACACCTTGACCCATGAAAGAATTTTCTCATATATCCTCAGTCTGGGATGTTATACGAAATTCTTCCTAATCCACCGAGGTCAAACTATGACCCTAGACAAAATCTCGAGCCTCATGCCAATGGCATTATAGGCTCCACAGATGTGAAATATACAGACTTGCTGACAAGTCAGTTGAAAGAGTTGTCTCTAAGCCATTCTGTAGGAGGAAAAGCTTCGTATGTGTCCTCCTCTATGCATAAATATGGTTCAGTCTCAAATTAATGTAGCCACTCAGTCTCATGATTACAGGTCTTCACAGGTTGTTCTAGGTCTATAGTATCCCCCTCCTCCAGAGACGCCTTTACAGATCGAAAAGCTAGAGCCTTCGCCTCATATTCCAAAAGGAGTACTCAAACACTCTACCCACAACCCTAATGCTAGAGTTGCCCAGAACTACTCTATTGTCGAAGATCTGGGCCAAACCCCTTGTGCGATGTTGGCTTTGGAGGTACTCCAGATGTGTCCTTCACAAAGGAATGCCTTGATATCCGTGTTAAGAGCTATAGACCCGTGTGGCTCTAAGGTTATCAAGTTTTACATTATATATGTTCATCCTCGTTGGCCTTACCACATGTCCTTCCAAATCCATGTGGGTTACTCAAAGTATACCATCAAACGTATTGTTATTGATGAAGGCACTACAACGTGCATGATGTCCCTAACCTGTTGGAAATCCATCGGTTCTCCAATCCTCTCTCAATTTCCGACCATGTTGACCTCATTTGATGGTCATTATTTCTGTCCCCACGGTATTATTCCTACCTTTCCAATCCAATTAGGTGGAAAGACAGTGGATGTGGATGTCGAGGTGCTTGATGCGCCCCTTGACTATAACTTATTACTAGGGAGTAATTGGACTTATACTATGAATGTAGTTGTATCGTCCATTTACCGTACTTTATGTTTTCATCACAAAGGGAAAATCGTGATGATTGACCAGTTGTCCTTTGCGCATGCTAGCCCCAATGCATCAGTTGGACCTTCGATCCCCGTGATCGACAATTCTCAGTCGGCAACTGAGTATATTACTGTCAAAATGCATTCCTCCCTTATGGGTACCTTTGATTTCCTAGCACCAATTCATCACATTTATTCCATGTCTATTAGGTATGCTTGATCAGTGAGGTTCATTCCTTTCCTCACTTTGTATTTTAACAATCCTTGGACACTACCTTCCCCGACCATGTCTTGTGAAGTTCAGTCACATATTGGAATGGCAATGCCACTGTCGGTGGCAGAGATAGTGTATCAAGTTGTTCTTGACTCTTCTGTCGACCCAAATCCTATATTCTCGTAGACAGACGAGGAGGATCATGTTCTTAATCCCATATGGCGCACTTCATCATCTTTCTCACATGATTATCTCGATGATACCTTACCTTCGGATGAAGCAATCTTAGAGGCCATGAATGGTTTGGATAGACCATGGGATGATATGCACCATCGCTCTTACTTTCTCCTAGAGCTTGTTTGGATCGAACAAGATGATTTTATATCTACCTTGAGTGAGATAGTCAGTCAGGGCATAGTTCCACTTGATACACAACATTTATGTCGAAGGAAACATGGCGAGTATTTCTCCTACCATCACGATCGATATCTCTCGTATTCCTGGTAAAATTGAAAATGTATATATCGGTGTGGATTGTTCGCCTGAAGAAATTCAGATCTACATCACTATTACATATAGGATAAAAAATCGACGAACTATTACGACGATTGTGATAAAATCAATTTTTTTGTCGAAAAAAAATTTAAAAAAATGAAATTTTACTGTTTTTTTTTAAATTAGTCTCGATAACGTCGGATTTCCGACGTGTTCTAAGGTCGTTAGAAGTACAATGCCCAGTTCCAACACTTTAATATCGTCATTTTTAGTTCAACATAATGGTCATTGACTTCAAAATGGTCAACCTTAATTTAGGGTTATAGTCGTCGAAATTTCGACGATGACAAATCTATAAATTAGTTAATTCGAACAGAATTTCGACTAATTTGTTATAGTTGCGACATCTTTTATGTGTTATAGCTCTGCTAATCTTCATTTTTATGTGAAGGTTTGCTTGTTGATTAAGAGATCGAACTGATCTTCGATCTACAAAGCTTAGTTTTGTGATCATTGTTCAAGGCGTGCAAGAGGATTTTAGACTTTGAAGGTTAGTTAAAAAAAAAAAAATCTTTTGTCTCCTTTAAAATTTTATAACCTTATACGTTTATGTAGATTTTATGTCGTCTGTGAACATGCTAATTTTTCCATGCTTATATGTGACTTGATCTCTTGCCCTAGTTCTATTATGTTGTTTGATTATGTTACTTGGTTATGATGAAGCTTTGAAGCTTATGTGGTAAAATATATTGTATGGTTTGGTCTATTGCATTTCAAGAATCGAATAGATCTAGCACATCATCATTGAACTTTATAACATAATCATCTCAATATTTTGGGTGTGGTGAAGAATGTGGAGATATTATGGACAAGGTGACGAGAGATGTTATTGCCCTTGCGCTAAATGCGGGAGCACAAAAGTCAGAAGAATTTTAATACAAACAGCTCTAAGACATTGCAGAACCCATGGGCACATTGAAGGTGGACCGAACGAATATTGTCCCTTGGTAAACTATATATTCATTATTATATCTTTATATTGATTGTATTTATAAAATTTTATATTGTTTAAATATTTCTTATGCAGTACACTAATTTTGCATGATTATTTGTAATTATAAAGTCAGGTTGGCCCCCTAAGTGTCTGAACGCGCCAAGTACTAGCAGAAATGATGTTGTACTACAAGGTGCCGAGGAATTTGGATTGTCGAATATTGAAGATCAAGTTAATTATCCAACGAAAGAAGATGACAATAATAACAATATAGTTGAAGACGATGGGACAAATGAATTGATTCAAGACTTGTTCGCTCGACCGGACGAGGATGATGATGAGGACATTGGTGATCTTGACATACCTCTACTAGAGAAGGCAGAAAAACCACTTTATGAAGGTTCAAAAGCAAATCTTCTTTCTGCTACATTATTGTTGGTGAACTTAAAGGTTTTGAATGGTTTGTCAAACAATTGTATGACACATATCCTAAGGTATGTAATATGGTTCATCATCACGTATACATAAAGGTTGATTTTTTTTTCTTGTTTTTAGTTTTAATTAATGTTTGAAATAAGAATTAAATACTTACAAATTATAACATTCTTTACACTAATTAATTATTTTTTATGTCGTAGATTGTTAGGTGAATTTTTGTTACCATCGTCAAATATTTTACCTCGCACATACTGAGATTTAAATTCCATTATGAAAGAAATTGGAATGGAGTATCAAGCTATAGATGCATGTCCCAATGTTCATATTATATACTATGGACAACATGCGTCGAAAACAGAATGCCCGCAATGTCAGACCAGTAGATATCGAACCGATCAACTAACAAAAAAGGTACCTCGTAAGGTTCTTCGTCATATTCCCATGTTCCATGTTTGCATAGCACAGTTTATGGATTGCCATGCACGTAATAGAAGTGGAGATGGTGTTCTTCGAATGCCTGCAGATGGTTATGCATTTAAGGAAATTGAGGAAAAATGGCCAGTTTTTAAAGATGAACCTCGTAATCTTAGGCTTTCATTAGCCGCTGACAGTGTTAATACATTTGGGGAGCTCATGTCTATTTACTCAGTGTGGCCAATTTTTGTTATCAACAATAACATTCCTCCTTGGATGTCAATAAATAGGGAGCACATAATGTTGACAATGATTGTTCCAGGTATGTAATGTTATCATTAATTTTCCGAATGTAAGATTTCATTTGTAGTTCTTGTTGCATAATATCTTGTATTTATTTATTTACTTATATATGCACATCACGTTAGTAATTATGTGTAATTTAAAACAATTAGGTAAGTACCAGGTTAAAGATATGAGTGTATATATCGAGCCTCTCATCGACGAGTTACTAAAGTTATGGGTCGGCATCACTATGTATGATGTTTGTAAACCAATAAGGCAGAAGGAATTTCAATTCCATGGAATACTCGTATGGACAATTCATGATGCCCCAACACTAACACATTTTTGTGGTATGTAACGATCCATTGCACTTTAATTATAGTATATAATTATTTGAAGATACCATGTTGCATGTTTTTTTAAATAATCCCCTTCGTATAATTGACATAATTATTAATCCAACTTTTGCAGGTCTTCAAACAAAGGGTATATTTGCATGTCCAGTTTGTGGTCCTAAGATCAAATCTCGGTGTTCAAAAACTTTAGGAAAGGAGGTGTTTGATGAATATAGGCACTTCCTCTCTAAGAACCATAGGTATCGTACTATTGAAAAACATATTTTCTTTTACAGGAACGGTTATGGGATTGTATTAGAAACTTGGCATGAATGCCTCAATTCGGAATACAAAAATTGGGAGCAAAGCCCAGAGCACCTCTCCAACTAGAAGAATCATGGCGCTTATTCTAATATTCCAGTTCTTCTTACATGCAACAATGGAATCCATTTCCGTGATTTTCCCAAGCTTGTGAATACAAACAAATTGCTTCAATAAGATGCAATAGAACATCGCAGATAGAGGGTTAAGGAATTGGATCCCAAGATTCGTCTCTGTCTCTTAGAATGGACCCAGCAGATAGGAGGACTGCCTTATTTGCTTCTAAATCCGCTTCCTTATTGTTCGTTCTCAGCACATGGAAAAATTTCAAATTCTGCAAGGATTTTTCCAAAACTTTGATTCTAAAAATCAGCCTTGCAAATCGTAAATCTGACAGAGAAAAATTGGTCACTGTGGTTTTGATGATGGCCTGCGAGTCCCCAAATACATTTACCTCACTGATGCCCAAGTATTTGAGATACTTGAGACCTTGGAAGAGAGCCATCGCTTCAGCTTGGATGCTGGAAGTATGGCACAGGCCCCAAGCAAAGTTGTTAATCGTTTTGCCTTCTAAATTATTTATAACTCCTCCTGCGCCAGCTTTCCTAGATTGCCTTTGGCTGCCCCATCAAAAAAGAGAGAGTGTCTTGATTGTTTGGAGATCTAGTCATAGAAATCTTTCTCATTTTCTCTTATTTTCCACTCTTTAGGAGGGATGATGGTACTTACAGCTTTTTGGAAATGAAGATCAAGCGAGGCACCCCAATCAATGTCTTGCTGGCATAAATTTGAGTCATCCATTTGATCTCCCAGGCATTCTTTCAGCTAGCATTTTATCTTGATCACAAAAAACTTAGCATCCTACCCTTTATTTATGAAGATCCTTTTATTCCTCTCAAGCCAAATTTGCCAGCTAATGATTTTTGGAAGGGAGGTCCAGGCAGCTTTGATTATTTTGTTTTTTGGAAAGGGGCCAGGATATCTGGGCAACCAATTTGCGAACAACTTAGAAGTGGAGCTGGGGAATACAAAGTTGGATCTCCAAGTGCCTAAGAGCTCATGCCAGATTTGTGATGCAAATTTTCACACCAACACAAGATGGTGGGCGCACTCAATGTTTTCTCTGCACAAGATGCACCTAGAAGGACCATAAATTCCCCTCTTCTGTAATCTGCCATCTGTTAATATTTTGCTATGACACAGTAGCTAGCAAAAGAAGTCGACTTTTGGGATGGAGGAGTGGTTCCAGATCCCCTTCCAGGGTACTGGATCCGGAGGAATGTGAGGCTGCTCCAGCAGCGTAGCGTAGCCCTGTGGCACAGAGAAGCCACCAGCCATCGGACCCCAGCCACGAGTATCCTTCCTCCTCGCATGAGTGGGAGCCATGTCATGAAATAGGGAAAAAAACACAGTGCAGTCGATCTGGAGTTCTGGGGGCACATGGATTTGCTTCTAGCTTGCCTAGCTTAGACCATTCCATAAGGAGAGGTCCCACAACGTTTTGTATCCAGCATCGTCCAACCATAGGCGCAACGTTTGCGGGGAGCTGCACTCTGCCAGTGGAGTTTTGTTCATAATTCGATTGTTCCACACATTGATTCTTTTGCCATTTCCAAGGATCCATAATGCATGAGAATTGATCAGAGGGACGGATTTAGCATAGAGATTGAGGAAGGGCGACTTGATTTGGGGGAGTGGATTGTCTAGGCATCGATTTCTCTGACCTTTGAAGTATTTCTTCCACAGTGCCAGCTAGGATTGGGGGCAATGATTCTCCAAATAATTTTTTCTCCCATAGCTATATTTTGGGAGCAGAGATTTTTAAATTTCAAACCCCCCTCCATCATTGGCTTGGATACTATTTCCCAACTGACGAGAGGGATTTTTTTCTCATTTTGCTTTCATCCCTTCCAAAAAAATTGACGAATGTAATCCTCCATCTTCCTGAGGATGCCTACAGGAGAAAGAAGGAAGGAGAATTGAAATAAAGGGAGGCTATTGAGCACAGCTTGGATGAGCACTGTCTTACCTGCAATATTGAGCCAGGAGGAACCCCATGCCTGCATTTTATTTTTGAATTTCTCTAGTTGGGGAAGCCAGTCTCTACTGGAGGCTCTCTTGAGAAAGATAGGAAGCCCAAGATACTTGAAATAATACCAAGATGAGGAGGCAGCAAACCTGGAGCATCTTGCTATAGCATTGAGAGAGGAGGTTGAGATGTTCCAGCAGTAAATGTGACATTTCCCATTGTTTAGTTTACTACCATATTCCTCACAGAATTCGTCCAACACTTCTTTGAACCTAGCAGCCAATAGCACAGTGGAAGCACCCAACAACAAAGTATCATCGGCAAAGAGGGTGTGATTGATGTTTTTAACCCCTCTTGCTATACTTATCCCAATGATCTCATGGTCTTGTTGCTTCTTATAAAGGTAAAAGCTTAGGAAAAAAGATTGAAGAACAAAAAGGAGGGGTGAAAGAGGACACCCCTGCCTAAGTCCTCTCGAGGCTTTGAATAAGTCAACAGCCCTACCATTCACCAGGGGGTCAATCCAGGGCTCTATGAGACAAGCCCGAATCCAATTTATAAATCTCGATCCAAACCCAAGCTTATACAAAACATCCAACAGAAAGTTGTGTCTAATTCGGTCAAAAGCATTTTCTAGATCAAGCTTGACAACCATACCTTTTTCTTTTCGATGAAGACTTGAGTGAATCGCCTCTTGAACTAAGGTTAAGTTGTCCACAATTTGCCTACCATGGATGAAGCCACCTTGGTTCTCCGGAATAATTTTGGGGAGGATGTTCTTCAGTCTGTTGGCTATCACTTTGGTAATCAATGTGTACCCTATGTTACAAAGGGATATTGGAAAAAATATGTTGAAGGTATTGGCTCCTTTCTCCTTAGGGATGAGGGCAAGGAACGCAGAGTTAGTATTGCCTCCAATTTTTTGAAAATCTTGGGATTTTAAAATCATTTTAAAGAAGTCCTTTTCCACAATCTGCCAACAGGATTGGAGGAATCTGGCTGTAAATATGTCTGGGCCTTGGGCTTTTTCGGGGTCCATAGCATAGAGGGCATCCTTTACTTCACTTTTGGTGACTTTGGCTTCGATCAGTTGATTCATCTTAGATGTTATCAAGAGGGGAACCACTTCCAGAAGTTTAGAGTTCTGACCCATCTCCTCTTCCTCATTATACAGATTTTTAAAGTGGAGGAAGGATCCCCTTTTGATGCTAGTATTGTCCTTGTGGATGGTATTTTCTTCCTTAATTTCAGAGATGGAATTTTAACATTTCCTTGCTTGGGCTTGCTTGTGAAAGAAGGAGGATTTCCTGTCCCCTACTTTGAGCCAGAGACATCGAGATTTTTGCCTCCAGTATTCTTCCTCAGCCAAGCAAGCCTTGTGAAAATTATGTTGAAGATGTGCCTCTTTGTCTAGAGCCTCTTTTGTTATTTCAGCATCTTTTGAGTGCAAGTGGTGGATTTCTAACGTACTTTGGATTATTCTTCTTTCGGTAGCAGGATTGGGCAGATATTTGGCCCAGCTTTTTAGAACAGCTTTCATTCTTCTGAGTTTTTCCTCCCAAACCAAAAAAGGGAAGCCCTTGACTGGCTGCTTCCAACTTTCCTTGATCATGTCCATGAAGTCTGGTTCCTTGACCCAAAGAGGGATAAATCTGAATGGTATTGGACCAAGATCAAGGTACGCCAGCAGCTCAAGCTTGATGGGTTTGTGATCGGAAATGTTGCAAGGAAGAATACGCA
Organism: Picea engelmannii; assembly: GCA_009831015.1. Classification (NCBI taxonomy): domain Eukaryota; kingdom Viridiplantae; phylum Streptophyta; class Pinopsida; order Pinales; family Pinaceae; genus Picea; species Picea engelmannii. The sequence goes on from ML842816.1 coordinate 43,327, forward strand.
TTCTAGCCTCTAACCCTAGAAGGAGGAAGGAGATTTGAACAAAAAATCTATCTAATCTTGTTGCAATATGTCCATGACCGACTCTTTTATTTGACCAAGTATACTTACCAGTAGAGGGTTTGATGTCTAGCAAGTCCCAGTCCTACATAAGATCTTCTGCCCATTCCCTTGCCGGATCCCTTACGATGTTGCCTCCTCTCTTTTCTGTTGAGAGTAAAGTGAGATTAAGGTCACCAGCAATGATGACATTATCCAAATTTACTATATTTGCTAGGCTTCTTATGGAATCCCAGCAAGCCTTTTTCTCCCCAACATTAATTGGGACATACACATTAAAGAGGCATATGATCTCCTTTGTGACGAGATGCTGCAATTTTAAAAACAGACATTGACTGTTTAGGGTCTCAGAGACTAATGAGAGTTTATTAGTATTCCAGAGAGTGACCAGCCCTCCTGATGCTCCACGAGCAGAGACTTCTTGTGCTCCACCTTTATTCCATAATTTCTTACTTGCTTGAAGGAAGATTGAGTCCTCCATTTTTTTCTCCTGAATGAGGAGTATGCCTGGGGTTTCTATCCTTATTAGACTTCTTGTGGCTTATTCTTTGGCTCTGCTCCCCATACCCCTACAATTCCAGGATACGACCTTCATCATTTACTTTTATTGTGGTGGGCTCCCTTGGAGCCCTGAGTCTGATGTCTTGTCATCTTCAGAGTTTTTTCCAATAGCTTCTCAAGGGTTGGCTGGGAGCCCTGAAGCTTGTCTTTGTATGTTTCATGTTCTCTTTTTTCCCGTGTTGTTTTGCGGCCTCTTGTGGATCTTCTGGAAGATATTTGAGAATCTCCTATTTCTCCTTCCTCCTCTGAGTCCTCCGATTCTTGAACTTCCTCCTCAACTTCTGAGAGTTTTTATTTAGAGATCTTTGCGGCACTTCCACCTTTGATCGAGTCGAAGGGGGTCTCTTTGGCTGGGGATTTTACCTTTTGAATCTCGACCTCTTGGGTTTCCTCTATTTCCGAGCTTAGAGACCCAAACTTGTTTTCTTTCCCCATCAAGGGAGGGTTTTACTGGGTAGGGGTTGAGTGAGGGCCTTTGCCAATTGGGGCACTGGACTTGTGGGGTTTATGGGAGGAATTGGTGCACTTGATCCAGTTCCAGCCCTCCTCCTTCCCTTTCTCCACCTCACCATTGGTCGGACAACCTCTGGAAAAGTGGCCATAAACATGGCATTTTCAGCATTTGAAGGGCAGCTGCTCATAATCTGGTTTTTGCACATGGGTCCAACTATCGACATTGATTTTTATGGCCTATGGAAGACCCACCTCTAAATCTACCTCCACACATATTCTGGCACAGTCATATTGATCCTTGTTGTTCGCCTGGTCTATAAATTTATCCAAGGCATTGCCTATGTGCTTCAGTGAATCCCAGTTCCAACAGTGGACTGGAAGGTTTGGGAGCCTAACCCATACCGGGACCGCAGAGGGAACATCAACTGCAGGGTCGAATTCTGGCATCCACTTGTTAAGATACAGACCCTAAGGTCCCATGAAATAGGGGCCATTCTGGAAGATCAGATCCTTGTCCTCTTTTGAAGTGAATTCGAACAAGAAGTAACCTCACCCCAAGAAGTAAGAGGTTATGTTTTTTTTTATCAATGGCGCCCAGTTCTTGATGACCCGTTTCTCTGTGGATTTTGGAGAGGGCTAGAGCCCTGTGAACTGGCCTACGAGAGCACAATCTTCCAGGGACAGAGCAACCTGGATCGATCCCTCTGGGGGAAGAGAGATTTCAGGGATATCATCTAGTTTCTTCACAAACTTTGTCGCTTCACATTTCTTCTTCTTTGGCAAGGATTCCATCATCTTATTGAATGCGTCTGCAGCAAAGGGCGGAGGTGGAGGAGGGGGAGGCCCCGAGGGCGTGCCCAGAACCTCCATGGGTGCGAGAAAGCCCTAGCTCTAGGCACGACGCAGTCAATCCTCAGTTGAACCTCACGCAGCCCAACCCAATCTTTTAAGATGGTGATCTCCTCAATCTATTTTTGTTAACATGGTGTCTTAACCCTAATTCTGTGGACGCCATCCTAACATATGTCTCAACCTTCCGGTAGGCAAACCTTCGCTTCTAGACAACAACAACCCCTATTGAAAAACATATTTTCAATGGGAAAGAAGAGACTGGATTAAAACCACGAAGAATGACACCTCACCTATGGAAGTTGGAATATAACAAAATTCGTCGAGATGGTATATTGCAATTTTTTTATGTAATATTGTCTATGTAATGTTATGAATTTTTATTTTATTGAATTTATTTTATGCTTCATCAATTTCGTGAAGGTATTAACAATGGGCTCCCATGAGGAATGAGAAGTTATCCCTCTCAATTCATGAAGTTTCCCTACTATCAGGACCTAAAAATAGCGCATTTGTTTGATACAATGCATATCGGGAAGAATGTGACAGAAACATTATGGTGAATCATAGATGGTCGGAGGGATAAAGAAAAAGTCATAAAGATTTGTAGTGACATTCAGGAAGCCAATCATGCAATGCAAACTGGGATCCAATCAAATAGCGACGGAGATCGAAATATCCTTCCCTGGTTATTAACAGAGAAACAAAGCAATGATGTAAAAGAGGTCATTCAGAGAATAAAATTTCCCACGGGTTTTTCTTCAAACATAAATAATATCTTAACAAAGAAAGGTGAATTTGGTGGGGTAAAAACACATGATT
>ML842816.1:59158-70995 GCA_009831015.1 Picea engelmannii
TGGTTTAAGTTATTAATAGATGAAGTCTTTCAGGCATGTGCTAATCCCCACACATAATCCACCTAATTCATCTTTGGCTATCCATTGGTTGCTTTTGGGATGTGGAAATGGAATCCCCTGTAGGGAAGATAACTTCATCCCATCCCCAATCAACAAATTCTTTCATTGCAATTTGATGCTTGGAAGAGTTGGAACGACACTAAGAATTTTGCATTCAATGAGGCCACTTTCAACAAATGGTATGACTAGATGATTAGAGTTACTAAACCCATTTTGTGAATACCATAGGTGCTACAAGTGAATAAATTTTGGTTTGGTATGAACATGGACAATACATTTATGTGGCCATGACGGACTAATGTTGATAAATTCCATGCCATTTATTTTCCCTATTACTTGATAGAATCATCTTTTGATAAATTCCATGCCATTTCTTTGCCCCATTTCCAATTGCAACAACCAATCCATCTTTTCCTTTCTTGAAGCTTGAGCCAACCAATGATTTTCTCCGGGATCTTGTAGAATTTGGCAACCGGAATGGGCTGGTCAGTGTTGAAGAAACCTTATGTGCCTTTTATGAGCTTGAGAAAAATAATGCCTAGCCTCTTTTCAACATTTTTTTTTTTTTTAAATATTCAGGTATGTCGGTCTTCCGACTACTACAGGTCAGACTTCCGACGGGAAACGCTCCCAACAAAGCATTGGAACTACAGCACGCTCATCGATCACGTCATAATATTCGTCGGTAGACCGACGGACATCGTCGGTAGTTTTCTGGTTGTCCTTTGAAATTAAATTTTTAAAGGTCGTTGGTTGTCAGACGTTAGGGGAGTCGGAATACCGACGATCGTCCAACGTCGGAAAAACCACGGGAGATTTTTCGACGCCTGTTGAGCCCTCATAACCGACGGTTGAGCGATGTCAAACGTCGGGGGTACGACAATAGGGCGTTGGAAATTCTGTCCATTTATAGTAGTGCATCAAGCTCTTCAATGAATTTCATGATGTATTCACTTGGCCATATGAAGAGATGTCAGGAATCGACCCTCGTATTGTTGAACATGAGATTAAAACCTACCCAGATGCTAAACTTGTTCAGAAATGAATTAGAGTTGTTAATCCTAGGAAGGCCCCTGCTATTAAGGCAGAGGTGTAAAAACTACTTAATGCAAGTTTTATATACATGGTTCCCTTGACTGAATGGGTATCCAATCTCATTCCCGTGAATAAGAAGCAAGGAACCATCCATGTGTGTATGGATTTTCGAGACCTGAATAACGCATGTCCTAAAGACAACTTCCTGACACCTTTCATTGATCCGATTCTCGATGAGTGTGCGGGGAGCAAGGTTTTTCATTTTATGGACGGATTTTCAGGATACAATCACGTTCAGATTAAACTTGAGGATCAACATAAGATGGAATTTATTTGTCCTTGGGGTACTTTCACATACCAGAAAATGCCTTTCGGCCTTAAAAACGTCGGAGAAACCTTCCAACGAGCCATGACCTTAACTTTTCACGATCTCAAGCATATAGTCGAATCTTGCCTCAATGATCTCGCTGCTCACTCTCGCAAGAGAGTGGATCACTCTACCCACCTTCAACTAGTTTTCGAGAGATGTCACTATTATCGCATTCGTTTAAACCCTCATAAGTGCATATTTTGCGTTAGGTCGGGTCGACTTTTAGTGTTGGGGACCTAACCCCTCACATAGGTAGAATAATATATTTCGATGTAATAAAGGTCAATATTAATAAGGCCTAGAAATAAGGAAGAATAAGTTGAATGTAAGAAGACCTAATAGAAGCTTCCGCTTCTAGAAGGATCTTCCTCTAAATGGTCCTTTTGATAGACATATTTAGTATAAATAGGAGTAGAGGGTATGAGAACTTTTGTATTGGATATTATTGTAATAGATCTCTGCTCTATCGGAGGTTGCCCCCCTCGAAGAGGCAAGTGAACATTGCTCTTAGTAATCAAAGTGCTCTTTTTGGTGTTATTATGGTATCATTTTGGTATTATTGTGGTGTTGTTCTGGTTATATTATTGTTCAAATGCCATTTCTAGAATTTTATTTTTGTTCTACATACTTTTTATATCTGGAATATTACAAGTGGTATCAGAGCACTTTCTTCGGTAGAAAATTGTGGGTTAATTTTTTTCAAGGTAGATACGTATTCTGGCATCTTTAAGCTACAAATATCTATCATTACGTGCATAAACCCGCAGTCGGGGATTCATAAATGCAGGAAATACAAGTGGTACTTAAGCACACATCTGTTGGCCACCCTTGTAACCCCTGTTGGTACCCCTTCGAGTGGTAGCACATCAGACAACAACTATATACGGATTGACCTAGATTTCTTGAAGCCCTCTTTAGATAAACAGATCGGTCGCATGACTTCTATAGTGCCACCAAGAATAACACTCGGGAAGATGCTCTCTAGTACCTAGGTAGTCGGGTAGTACGGCTAAGGGCATGGTCTAGCCTCCTTAGTTGGTTCCCTGAGATATTGGGCTGAGTACTACTGTTGGACCCCGCACATATATCAGAGAGTTGTAGCACAGGGCAAACCCTTATCTGTAGAACCCTTGAATACCTAACCCTTGGGGACGAAAACAAAAAATAAAAACAAAAAAGACAAGTCTATTGACGTGCAAATGTGTTCGAGTTTCCAAATCACTACACATTTCTTCCTGATTAAACATTTGGTAATTTCATCACTGTAGTATTCTTCAGACCGGAGTATAACTCTGCAGGTGTAAAAAAAAAAAAAAAAACTTCTGGATTTTGTTGCACCATTATTTGAGACCTATTCCATTGGATTTATCTCTTCGCCCTTATCACATTCATACCTATCATTTTTCAACAAATGTTTTGACCCCACCCACCCCTTTTCGGTTCCCTCGTCATCATGGCCCATACTCGTAGCCAAGACTTGGAATATCGCTTCAATACCTTGCAATCAAATTTCCCAGAGACCCAACAAGAAGTGAGACAACTCAGTGCCAATATTTCCCCCATCAATAAAAACATGCATTCCTCCATCGCCGCCTCATTCGAGGAAATCAAAGAAGACCTCAAACAAGACATTACTACCCAGCTTGAATATGTCGCTTCGTTGATCTACACCAGGCTGCATATCCCTGCAGATCCCCCTTTATCTGACCCACCTTTGCTTACCGAAGCTGAAACTTCCTCTCATTCCCATAATTTTCATCCCCATCACTTTCAGTGTGACCTACGCCTTCCGCGTGTGGATGTCACCAAATTTGATGGCTCGGATCCCACTGGTTGGGTAACTCAAATGGAACATTATTTCTCTTTGTACGACATTACAGATGAGTTGGCCAAACTCCAGCATGGTGTTCTCCATCTAGATCAAGAACGTTGGCAATCGTGGAAATGGAGAAAAACTTTATGTCAAGGGTATGTTGCTTGGACACACTTTGTGGCAAAGATTTATGAATGCTTTGAAACTGACACCAACCATTTAGGTCGTTTGACAAAGTTGAAACAATATGGCACAGTGGAAGACTTGATAACTTCTTTTGAGCAACTGGATTTTCGTACAGAGGGCATGTCTGATGTTTTTTTTCCGAGAATGTTTTATCAATGGCCTCAAGGATTAGATTTGTTCCCATGTCCTCATGGCTCGGCCTCAGAGTTGGGTGGAGGATACTAAAAGAGCTAAGGAAGCACAACATGTTGTCTCTTCTCAAAACCGGAAACCATCCTTTATTCCTCACACTAAACCAGTAAATCCCACTCCTCCTTCTACTCCACTAAATATCCAAAAATTGACCAGGGCCGAAATGGTTGAATGCCAACTCAAAGGCCTTTGTTATAATTGTGATGACAAATATTTTCTGGGACACAAGTGTAAGGAACAAAATATTTTTATGGCAATCTCAGAGGATTTTTCGGAAGAGGATGTTGAAGCTCTCCTTGTGTCTATGTCACCTGAACCCACTGACATAACTCCTCCCTTAGACCCTCCCGAAGTCGAACCGATCATTTCCCTAAATTATTTAATTGGCTTCTCTGCTCCCAAACCCTCAAGCTAATTGGCTACATCAAGCATAGGAAGGTCATCATTCTTGTTGATAGTGGAAGAACCCATAATTTTATTCATCACCGCATTTCCCAAGAAACTCATTGTTATATCCATGCAGTCAATAATTTCCAAAGCATGATTGCCAATGGAGATTTCATGAAATGTGGAGGGCGTTGTGAAAATGTGTGTCTCCAAATTGGTGACTACCACCTAAAATCACATATGTTTTCTATCGACATGGGCAGTTGTGACATTGTGTTGGGTGCAGACTGGCTAAGGACTTTGGGTCCCATTCTCATGGATTTTAAGGAATTAACGATGCAATTTGACCAGGAGGGGAAACAATATAAGTTCCAAGGAATCACCATTGGTTCCCCTGAGATCATTAGTTCCCATCGCATGGAAAGGCTACTCTAAAAAGGTCATTCTGGCATTATTTCCCAACTCCATGCCATACAAGCCACTGAGACACCCTCTATTTTGCAGGACCTCCAATCCATCCTCTCTCAACAGCAAGTGGTTTTTTCCACTCCCCAGGGACTCCCTCCTTCCCATGGTGTTCATGATCATTCCATTCCCCTTGTCCCTGGAATCCTTCCTCCCAATATTTGTCCCTGTCGTCACCCCTTTTCCCAAAAAAATGAAATTGAGAAAATGGTTCAAGAATTGCTTAACGCATGTGTTATCTGCCCTAGTATGAGCAGCTACTCTTCTCATGTGGTCATGGTCCTTAAGAAATAAGGTTCTTGGTGCATGTGTCTTGACTTCCGTACCCTCAACAAACTCACCACTAAATACAAATTTCACATTCTCGTCATTAATGACCTCTTGGATGAATTGAGTGGCGCCCAGTTCTTTATTAAACTTGATATTTGTTCCATCTACCACCAGATCCATATGAAAGAGGCAGACATTCCTAAGACTTCATTTATAACTCATGAGGGCCACTATGAGTTTTTGGTCATGCGCTTTGGCTTGTGTAATGCTCCCTCCACTTTCCAAAGCCTCATGAATCATGTCTTTCATCCTTTTCTCCATCATTTTGTCTTAGTTTTCTTTGATGATATCCTCATCTATATAAAAACCTGGATAGAACATCTTGCTCATGTGGATCGAGTTCTCTATCTACTCTCTTAGCACCAACTTTTCCTGAAACAATATAAATGTTCTTTTGGCACCTCGAAAGTCGAGTACTTGAGTCATCTTGTTGGCAAGGTCGGTGTCAGGGTGGATCCTAAAAAGATTGAACCTATGCAATACTTCCCTCACCCAAAGACTCTCAAAATTTTGCATGGATTTCTGTGCTTAACATGTTATTATCGCAAGTTTGTTAAGAATTATAGAAATATTGTGGCACCTCTCACTGCACTCCTTAAAAGGAATTCTTTCACTTGGACTCCAGTAGTTTCTCAGGATTTTCAAACCTTGAAGATGGCCATGTGCACCACTCCAGTCCTGGCCCTTCCTAATTTCACAAAGACCTTTGTCCTGGAATGTGATGCTTCAGGGAAAGGAATTGGCGTTGACCTTATGTAAGAGGGTCATCCTTTGGATTTAACCAGTAAACAATTGTCTGAACGAAATTTGGGCAAATCAATATATGAAAAGGAAATGTTGGCTATTCTACATGTCGTTGATATTTGGTGCCCTTATCTATTGGGGCAACGCTTCCAAATATACTCAAGTATTTTCTAGAACAACGCATTTCCTCCCTAGAGCAACAAAAATGGGTGACTAAGCTCTATGGAGATGATTATGAGATGATTTAAAAGAAAGGCAAAGACCGTGTGGTTGCGGATGCACTTTCTCGAAAATATGAAGATGAAGGGTCCCTTTTTTCTCTCTCCTTCATTGTTCCAGATTGGCTCCAAGCCGTTCGCCAGGAATGTCTACACAATCCCAAAAGTTCGCATATGATAAAACAATTACAATCCAATTCTCCAGTTTCCCCAGGGTACTCTTGGCTCCATGATGTGCTTCGATACAAAGGCCATTTGTATTTAATTAAGCAGTCAAAACTTAAATCCACAGTACTTTCTGAGCTTCATGCTACACCCACAGTTGGGCACTCCGGGTTTACCAAAACCTATGATGGGGTCAAACGTTCTTTTTTATGGGATGGTATGAAATAGGACGTTCGTAATGTTTTGGTTGAATGTGATGTGTGTCAACGCAACAAGGGAGAAATAGTCAAATCTCCTGGCACATTACAACCGTTTTCGATTCCACCTGCTATTTGGCGGGATATCTCTATGGATTTTATCGTAGGCTAACCTAAATCGGGCAATAAATCAGTAATCATGGTGGTAATTGATCATCTTTCCAAGTATGTTCATTTCTGTGCTCTTCAACACTCATTTAAATCATCCACTGTGGCTCAACTTTTCATGGATCAGGTCTTCAAGCTTCATGGCATGCTGAATTCTATTGTTTCTGATCGCAACCCAACATTTACCAGTAATGTTTGGCAAGAATTGTTCAAGCTACAAGGCACCCAATTGAATCTCATCCCAACTTATCATCCCCAGATTGATCGTCAAACTGAAGTTGTCAACAAGTGTTTGGAAACATATTTGAGGTGTTTTGCATCGGAAAAGAAAAATCAGTGGGCTCAATGGTTACCACTATTTGTATGGTTGTACAACACTTCATACCATACAAATACCCGCATGACTCCTTTTGAAGCAGTATATGGACAAAAGCCACCTTCAGTTCTCTCATATTTTCTAGGTGTCTCAAAGGTCCAGGCGGTTGAAAAAACGCTTACAGCCCGAGAAGTTATTCTCCATACTCTCAAAGAGAATTTGTTCATGGCCCAGAATCTCATGAACCAATAAGCAGATCAAGGTCGCTCTGAACGTCAATTTGCAGAAGTGGATCAGGGGTTTCTTCATATGCAACCTTACAAGAAAAATTCCCTCAAGGCTTACCATTGTCAAAAACTAGCACCCAAATTTTATGGTCCTTATATCGATCTCAAGTGTATGGGACAAGTGGCCTATCAATTAGCTTTTCCCAGTCATTATAAGCTACATCTTGTTTCTCATGTTTCCTTATTAAAGAAGGTGATTGGAACTAAGTGCCAAACTCAAACCAACCTTCCCGAGTTGGACGAAGAAGGCTCCATTTGGATACAGCCATAAGCAATTTTTGACCAGCGTGAGCGTCGCCTGCATTAGCGAACCATAAAGGAAGTGTTAGTCCAGTGGAAAGATACAACCCCAGGAGATGCCACTTGGGAACTAGCTACCATTCTGCAGCAATTTCCACATCTCAAGCCTTCAGGACAAGGTTGTTTTTAAGGGGGAGGACATGTTAGGGACCTAACCCCTCACATAGGTAGAATAATATATTCCGATGCAATAAAGGTCAATATTAATAAGGCCTAGAAATAGGGAATAATAATTTGAATTTAACAAGAGCTAATAGAAGCTTCTGCTTCTAGAAGGATCTTCCTCTAGATGGTTCTTTTGATAGACATATTTAGTATAAATAGGAGTCAAGGGTATGAGAACTTTTGTCTTGGATATTATTGTAATAGAGCTCTGCTCTGTTAGAGGTTTCCCCCTCAAAGAGGCAAGTGAACATTTCTCTCAGTAATCAAAGTGTTCTTTCTGGTGTTATTATGGTATCATTCTGGTATTATTGTGGTGTTTTTCTGGTTATATTGTTGTTCATATGCCATTTCTATCATTTTATTTTTGTTCTGCATACTTTTTATATTTGGAATATTACATTTAGGATTCTTAGTTTCTGAGACTGAGATCATGGTGGATACTTTGAATGTTGAGGCAATACTTTGATTGCCTCCCCCACACAACATTCATCAGCTTCAAGTTTTACAGGGGAAAGCTAACTTCTTACGTCAGTTTATATTAAACTATGTTAATATTACTAAGGGTTTCATGCGTCTCTTGAAGAAGGAAACTCTGTTTATATGGGATGAGTGAGCCCAGGAATCCTTTGGTGCTCTTAATAAATCCTTGGTATCAACGCATCTATTGAATCCTCCAGACTAAAGTAGAGATTACTTGCTTTATATCGTCGTGCCTGAAGGGACGATTGGTATGGTTTTAGTTTAGGAGGATGATGAGCTCCATGAGAACATCCTCTACTACCTTAGTTTAAACTTAGTCATCCCTCAACTCAAGTACTCTCATGTTGAGAAGCTATCTTTGGCTGCCATACACGTGGTTCAAATATTATGACACTATATATTGCTTTGCATAACTATAGTGGTTGTTGATGTCAATCAATTTCAATATGTCCTTACTAGGCATATCATAGGGGGGAAATATAATAAATGGATTGTCATCTTGCAAGAGTTCGACCATGATTTTGCTTCGGCGAAATCCAACAAATCACTATTTTTGTCGAGTTAATATCGGACTTCCCTAGGTTAGATGAGGATTTTATTCATGTCGATTCATTTGTGGATGAACACATTTTCCTTGTCTCGTCTTCGGATGCCTGGTATGGAGACATTTTTATCTATCTTCAAACCTTGAAGTTCTCTCAGCATCTTTCGAGAGACGATCGACGACGTATACGGTATCAAGCTAAGAACTACCTTATCGTCGGTGACACTTTATGTCATCGAGGCGTAGATAATATCCTGCATCGTTTCTTGACTAACGATGAAGTTGAGTCTGTTATTAATGATTCTCGCGGTGGGGCTTGTGGTGGTCATCTATCTGGGCTTGCAACAACCCAAAAAATATTGTGAGTTGGTTATTTTTTTCCGTCTATCTTTAAAGATTGTGTCGAAGAGGTCAAGAAGTGTCACCCTTTCCAAGTGTTCACTTGGAATATGCACTCGCATCCAACCCCTCTTCACCTGGTCATCATCGTCGATCCCCTCACCAAGTGGGGGGTGGATTTTGTAGACTGCAACCCAGCTTCGGTTGGGGGGAATCATCATATTATTGTGGTCATAGACTAATTTACTAAATGGGTGGAGGCCATGCCTATAATTAAATATGATCGTAAGACCGCATCATTTTTCATGTTCAATCAAATTATAGCCCAGTTCGGAATCCCGAGTGAGATTGTCATCGATCATGGCCGTCACTTTCAAAACGAAATGATGAAAGAATTAGCATCAAAATTGGGGTTTAAACATGGTCATTCTTCCCCTTACTATCCCCAGGAAAATGGACAAGTAGAGGCCGTGAACAAGTCTCTCAAGACCATTTTGCATAAAATTGTCAGCCAGAACAAATCTCACTGGCATCTCATGATTTACCCTACACTTTGGGCATACCAAACCTCGGTTAAGACTTCCACTGGTTTTTCTCCTTTTCAATCAGTACACGGTGTGGAGTCAATCATTCCCATTGAATGTGAAATCCCTTCTCTTAGATTGGAATTTAAGCTCCTACCTGACACTTTCGATCTCGAAGAACACCTCGTACACCTAGAGAGCCTAGATGAGTAGCGTTGAGATGCCTCTATAGCTATCGAAGTGAATAAACGATGTATATGGGTCCAGTATGATAAGTTTTTCTATCATTGACAGTATGTTGAGGGTGACTTGGTCCTCTTGTATGATCAAGCCAAAGAACCACTGGGGGTAGGCAAGTTCAACCCCATGTGGAATGGTCCTTATTTCGTGCGACGTGTCTTAGAAAAAGGAGCCTACGAATTAGAATATTATGAAGGGAATGTGTTGGTTGAGCCCAGAAATGGGCTCTACTTGAAAAGATATTACACTTGAGCCCCAAGATTGGGTGTAACTCTTTGTATGTTGGTGTATCTTAGTGTACATACCTTTTCCTTTCTATCATTGACTTGCTTATCGATATTTCCCTTGGTTGGCAAATGTCAACAGAGTCTTCAGTTTACTTAGGATTTGTAGATGGTGACATTCATCATACACGGAACTTGGCTTCCGCTTCTTGGATTGTTTACTCACCCAAGGGTCAACTGGTTTCTTTAGGTGGAGTTTGTCTAGGGCCATCAATGAACAATGTGGTTGAATATAGCATCATTATAGAGATTTTACGCGATGCCATTTCACATGGTATTCGTTCTTTAGAAGTTCGCCTGGACTCCCAGTTAGTAGTATGTTAGTTGAACGACAGTTACCGTGTGCAAGACCCTACTCTACTCCGACGATTCCTATAGGTATGACTTTTGGAACAATATTTTTATTTTATTACTTATAATCACATACCTAGAAGTTCTAATTATGTATCTAAGGCATATGCTAATTATGTTTTAGATTGGAATTTGTCACATAACTAAAGTAAGGAAAACACATTCACCAATGTACACATTGTAATATAAGTAAAGTCGAAGACCAATGGTTTTTATATAATTTCATTTCTCCAAAAATATGGTGTTATAATACAAAATTGGGGCTCACACCCTCAAAATACATATACAAGCAACCGATACAATAACCATGACACCTACGCCTATGGCGCCTGATGTGTGTCATCATAGCATACTACGGCCTTTTCAAGACGTCGGAAGAGTCACACCCACGCACAAGGCACACCCACCACCTATCGTTGCATCTCCTCTGGCAGGTCCTCTACCTAAACCATGGGAATCTTGTATGTCAAATGAGACAGGTTGCCCTAGACATTTTGAAGCACTCTCTCTGCATATCCTCCTGCTAGCTCATCCCCCCGGTTCCTCTGCTGATGTCGTGGGAATCCATCCGGCCGCCGCAGACCTACGTGTGCACAACAAAGATTTTTTGCTAAAATACTTAATACTATTCAAAAACATTTGTGTTTTTTTTACTCTCTTTAAAAAACAAAAAAAAAATGAAATATTTTTTAAAAGTGTTTCATACCTATGTCTCTGTAGGAGGAACCTGGTGGCAATGGCATGTCTGGGTCTCCTCTGAAATAAATCCATGTATAAGGGTAGTCCTCCAGGGATATCACCTGTCAGCGCCACCAGAAGAAGAACTCATCGTTGTAGGGGGTCGGTACCCTACCACCTCCCAACCGCCTCATCACCTTGATCCACCATGACATGGTTGGATCAAGCGATCTATGCAGAATGATCTCAACTCTAAGGATCAATCCTGGAACCCGCTCGAAGAAAAAACTACACAAGATAGATGTGAACATGAAGTTCCTCTTCCTACCCTGTTTACATTTTGTCAACTAGCTCTTCATGTTAGCTAGTAGTGAGGTGCACCAATCATACATTGTGGGTCTTAAGCACTCCATGGAGTATACCATCAGTTTCCTTAATGCCTGGTGAAATGAGGTCGGCCCCATGATCTGTGTAAGCACGAGAATGACGATCTTTAAACTCGGGTTGTTGATCACCCTAATGGGGATTTGGCTCCCTACCTTTTATGTTCCTACAACACAATGAGTGGCGATGTAATCCTCTATGTTTATTCCACTCCCAGCTCCCCTAGCTTTGAGGTTCACCACCTCACCCCGACGTGATAATACTATAAGAAAGTAGATATCCTCGACTTCAATTCTCAATGTTTTCCCATCGAGGTTCAAGGCCTCTGTATCTGGATCCCAAAAGTTCACTAGAATTTGGAGCAGCCTCACTTGACCCTTCATCCCTTTGAGAACCCAAAACTTATAAATCCCACATCTTTTTAATGCTAATTAGGCCCCTGGATCTCTTTCCACTGCAGCATCAACTTCCTCATGCTCTCTTTCTCTCCATTCAAGTACCATCATGCAAGACAAATCCATTTTTTTGGTCAAACTTCTTTTAAAAACCAAGTTACAGACTTGTACGCGAGCTGCAGTATACATAGTCGTGTATAGGGTTGCATATACGCAATTT
>ML842817.1:0-25674 GCA_009831015.1 Picea engelmannii
TGCAGAGAAGGTACAATGGCATATTATAACAATTTGTAGAACAATGTTAAAGACAGCAGAAGTACAGTTGCAAGCACAGGGACAGAGAGGGTGTGTTCAACATCTCCTTACAGCAATGATAAACAGGTTTAATAAGGGCACAGTAGACAAAGTTATAAATTATTGTTTGGTAGATAGCGCATACATGCTAAAGTCATTCATGCACCACCTTCAGTTAGTTTGTTGTTCCGAATTTAGCAAGTTCCACTTTCTAGTTCTAGTTCAGATTAGTTATGTTTCTAAGTTTAGTTTGACTTTTTCAAAATTAGAGAGATAGGGCACTAATCCCAAGGAGAGGGTGAAGGCAAGGTGCATGTGTAGCCTACTCCAATCTAGGTGCAAATCTCTAGAAAGTCATGCATGCATGCAGGTTGGGCACTCTAACCTAGGCACTTAGGGTTAGGTTATTTTTTAATGTACAACCCTAGACTCCTTCTCTATAAAAGAGAGGTAGGGTCTCCATTGTTATTCATTCAGTTCAGTAGAGAGCAATGAGTGACTAGAGTTAGTATTTCAAGCTTCCAGTATTTCCTATTTTCAAGAGTAATAAATAGTGATGTGATTTGAGTTTCAAATATGTGTACTTGCTACAACTTTCTTCAGTGGGATGTGTTTCAGTATCTAATAGATTTTAGATTGCAGTATTGATAGAGAATTCAGTTTTTTGTTTCCCTAAGTAAGCAGGTTAGAAATCAGACCAGGACTATTACCATATGCTGAGGAATTTCAACAATATGAACCCTATTGATGACTCATCCAGTCTTCTTATTGCAGATGTCTCTTCACTTTTTCAGGATACTCTTGTCAATGGCTTACCCAATCCTCATGTTGCAAATGATGATGCTCTTTCCAATAGCTCATCCAATCCTCATGTTGCAGATGATTTCTCACCTATTCAAGATGTACCTAACAGTTTGCCCCCATTACTCAGTAATGATCGTGACACCTTGCATAATTCACCTACACCAGTTACTCTTCTTTTTGATAGATCAAGGCCCATACCTAAGTGCTCTATCTCCACTCTTGTTGATGCAACAAAGTTTCTCGTTGGTCCATCTACATGCTATCAAGAGGAATCTCCTCCACCTTGAGCCCTTCTTTCTGAGCTTACTCACTGTTTTCAAGATGAATCTGATGCCACTAAGTTCCTTATTGGCCCATTTGAGCTCTATCATAAGAAGTCTTCTCCACCATGAGCCATTATTCAAGTTTTCGATGTCCCTATCGAACTACAACATCTCACACATCTCCCACCTAAATCTCTCTGGAGCTCAGTCCCAGTTATTGATAATCTTGATGCCTTTTTGAAGGAGCAATGTGGAGTTCAGGGGAGGTGTTATGGCTCTCTGCTCAGCATTAAGGGGGGAAGTATGTAGAATTTTATGGTAAGATGATGCATTTTAATTTTGAATTCTGTTTAGCATTTACTTGAACCATAACCACTGCACGACACTCAACTGCTCTCCATGTGATGGGTGTGTTGGGTGTGCCCATGTGATGGCTTCAAGGTCTGCCACTAATCCAAAAAGAAATCCGCCTTTGTAATTCAAGAAGTATATCTTCAGAGATATGTCCCAGCGAACAGCTTCAGGACTGTCTCAACTCTGCATACAATCTGGCCTTAGATCAGCACAAAACCACCCTCAAGTCTGCACACGGATTTGCCTTAGAACAGGCTTTAAATCAGCTTCAGAAATTCACTGCCTCAGAAGGACAGAAGCTGCTACAGCTCTGCAATTTTTCGCTGCCTCAGAAGGAACACCACGGAGGCTGCTTATAGCCTATAGGTCTGTAATTTTTGTTTTAAATCTGCGGTTAGGGCTCCTTTGACTTCACTTTCTTTGACTGCCCCACAGTTATGATAAAATATGGCGGACTGTTTTATTTTAATTGCAATGCTAGCATCCAATATACCACTGTATGGTCCACACATTACTGCTCAACGATTGGGTAAATTTCCACGTCTCTTTTATTGCTGGCGGATAGATTTAGTGTGGACAGTCTTCATTTGAATTGGATCCTTTAATACTGTTGTCTTTCTTCTTTAAGCCTTCGATCTTACAAAACATGCTGAGGCAGCCCTTTGTAGGCTTGAACTGACTGTGGCAACCTTGGAGACTTGGCCCTCAAACAATGCTTGGCCAGCCAACAGAAATTAGAGGCGGCCCTAAAATTTACCACAGAAAGGAGAGGTTTGGCCTCAATTTTACCACAGAAAATTAAGGAGAGGTCCGGCCTTCTTTTCCTCATACCAGCGGCAAGGGTTTAGCAGCCCTTTATCTCCCACGGCTGCCTTTTTCTGATGTGCAAAAGTCTTCTTCAAGTACTGCTCTGAAACCATGTTGAATTTTATGGTAAGCTGATGCATTTTAATTTTGAATTTTGTTTAGCATTTACTTGAACCATAACCACTGTAGCAACAATAACTAGCTGCAGTAAACCAAGATCACAAGAAGAATAACCATGCACAAGAACACAAGAAATATCCTGGGAAACCTTTCTACACAAGGGAAGAAAACCCAGCAATCCTTTGCTATATTCTCAAGAGAAGATCCCCCAGCCACCACCAAACCTAGCACACAAGAAGGTGCTGTAATTCTCATAATTTCAGACCACAACTTCTGAAATCATGAGATGACACAATGATAAGTGTGTTTCCTCAATGGGGATTCACCTTTATTTATACAAAACTTATCACATCAAATGATGTGTCTATTGGCACAATAGGGCCGACCTGTACAACTTAATGATATAATAAATATAATTAATAATTACAATATTAATTATCTTTACATGGTGGGGCCGACCTGTACCCTTTACAACATAATTAGGGTTACAGGTAAATCTTACTCTAAGACAATATAGCAAGGATCTCACACGTCCACTAGTGCTCAGCCACTAGGGACACGTCCACCTGTGCTCAGCCACAGGGATGTCCTACTCAACAGATCTCTATCTCAACTGAATCCACAGGAGAATCATCTGGAGTACCATCTCAAGCCTGACTCAAATGAGTCCACAAGGCAGGAGACAACACGTCATAACAGCTTAGTCCAAAGTCTGACGCACACCCATCTCATGGGCACCTTCACCCTGCACAGGGGTAGACATCGTCTCATCTCAATCCAGAGAGGAACGACACACCCATCTCATGGGCATCCTCACCCCACACAGGGGCACACATCATCTCATCTCAGTCTAGAGAGGAACGACACACCCATCACATGGGCACACCCAACACATGGGCTCTCCTACAGGTCGACTCAACTCAGTCTCAGAGGAGAACGTGTTCTGGAGGATGTCTCACGAAGCTACAATCATCAACAAAGTAAATCTTGAGTTGTAACTTGTAACAACTTCTCTCTGTGGCCCCATGTTCAGCACAAGGGAAGATGTTGGAATTATTGGTGTAATTTGTACATGCGGCCACAGCGCATCCATATATATTATTATGTACTTGTAATTATGGATAAGGCCAGATTTATTTCACTTATTGTATACTACTTTTATAGTGAAAGGCAACCTAGTCAAACTTGATATGCAAGCTCATGCCCTCTTGGGGTTTCTGCCCTTGTTATATGGGCCCATAACACCTGTTGGAAGGACGCTTCACACGAGTTGTGTATAAATACACAAATCAAAGTCTCAATTGCATCATCTTATCTTGTGATCTTCTTGATCTGAAATACAAAGTGTCATAAGCATAAGGGCACTTAATTTTGGCAATTTCACTTGTGATTGGCATCTTTTCTCTTAGCCGCACTTGTGTATATATGTTTTCAGCACTTGTGCTTGGTTCTACAGTCAGACAACCTACTTTCACAAGGACACAAAGAAGCACCCATTTTCAGTGTAGAATTGCCTTACAACCTAGGTCAAAAAACCGGATACTTGTCACCAAATTTTCTCTTCGGCCTTGAATGTTAGGAGAGCTTTCACTAAACACCTCCAAGTTCCCCCCAGAATCATTCAACCATGCCCCTCAACCCTGAGCACTCCCCAAAGGACTATCAAGCATTGCATTGTCCTTACAATGATTGATGCAAATGGAGATGGTTCCACTCCCTCCTCTATATCTACTATCTAGTGTCATGTAGTGGATCTCTCTCTTTTCTAGGGTTTACCCTCTTGGACCATGCGTTGTTACTCTCTTTTATGTTATTTTAATTTGCATCTCTTTATCTTTTAGCTGTCAACGGTAGCCTTGGCACTTCCGCATCATGGTTATGACTAGTTGTATTCTCTAGTCCCATTGACCTATTCATTAGGTCAAAAAGACCTATAAACTTTAGCTTCTCTAAATTGAGCTGAAACGTTCAAAAGATATTTGAAGCTTTAAATTCAGAGTCCATGCTTTGATATTGACTCCAATGAGTCCTTTTGAAGCCCAAATTTGGGAAGAATCTGATTTCAGAAACTCAACAACCCACAGCTTCCATTCATGATTCCATTTTCTTGAAATTAATCTCCAACCAAATCGCAAGGCGTTTATTTGTTTCAATACATGAACATGTCCTTCCTATTCTGAGAGTGTCTTCGCATATATCCTAGTAGACACTTCTGAGCCTCGGTGATAAATTCAAGGAGAATATGTTCATATCAAGTTTCTTCTAAAGCCATGGGAAAAGGTTGATTATACAGAAGACTGCAGTCTAGAAGATTGCTGTGGTAAAAATCAGTGAAATCAACCCACCACAGTAGCAGAAATGTGGCTTTGGTGCCACTTAAAGACAATAAATAAAACTAAATAAAAGAGCTTATAGAAGTCATACTATCAACAAAACACATAACCCGTGGATTAAAGATTAACCTCTTAAAGCTTCCTTTAAAGCAGAAAACACTCCATGTACACTTTAGACCGGAGAATAGTAGATGGAGCAATTGAATAGCAACTTATGTTAAAAATGGAATCCAGCTTAGTCCTAGTTTTCTAAGTCTAAGGAAATGCTTGCATGTGCACATTATAGGCTCATTGTTGACAACGTGAGAGTAAATACGACATTTAAAATCTGTGCAACTCATTATGTTAACTAATTGTGGACCATTTTAAAGCTGGGCAACTCATTATGTCAACTAATTATGGATTAATTCCAAGTAAAAGCTAACTTAACTAGAAATCCATTTGTTTTTTGAATATTTATATTTCACTTGGACTCCCTCATATTGACCAATCAAACTAAATTCTAATTTCAAGCTTAATTAGCCAAAAAGCATTAAAAGTATATAGCAACTAACTATTTTTGGCATCATCTAAAGTAGGTTATGTTTCTTAATTTGTAACTGATTTTTTACTTTGGTTGATTACACGGGCCCTAATGCATGAAGAAAGTAGCCTTTTTGTCACATGAAAAAATTACAAGAACAGATGACCTATCAAGATTCCAAGAAATGCAAATAGAGGAGCAGAATGCTCTTTGACCATAAAAAATGGTAGGTTGGTAAGTACAGAGAGGGAGAGAGACAGAACCTCTGCACAAGGCCATTGCCAGTTAAATCGACTAGCTGAAAGATGAAATTCTCAATTTCATTCCGGCAGCCTTTCTCGTAAATACTCTGCATCCCAAAGTGCAATCCTATGAAAGCAAGTCATATGACACACATTCTAGGCATTCACATGTCATAGAATGTGAGATAGTTATCGTTGCAAAATACCATGGAGATGGTATTTTAAAGTGAAAATCAGGCAATGAAACAGTCACTTAAGGATATGCATTATGCCATTCTCTAATTTTGATGATACAAATTTGAAATTTGGTTGTTGCAGAACCAAGATAAGGAAAGAAAAACAAAATATAAATGAAAAAATACTCTTACCTTAACAATTACGAGGTCTTCGTAGGTAAGCTTTTGGTCTTTTCTCATCCGAGAGGCTAAATCAAACAACCGTGCTCCAAGAGCCCCATGAATTCCATAATATACCTAAAAGCATAAAAGCGGTTCAGAAAGTATGTCAAACATGTATACCTATAGAAAGGAGAATGCTAACCATGGTCTGAACTCTACCCTATGGTTAAACTTGTAAATTGTAATGAACCTAATATTCAACACATAATGACAACAAACCTCTGCATCAACAAAGAAATGAACGACATTGACACACTAGAACATAGGAAGAGGAACGGAGCATGCACAATTTTATAAAAAAATAAGTTATGTATTAACCAGTTTCTTCTTCAGGATTGACAATTTATGTATTATACCTCCTCTCCTAAAATTGGGAATACAAGTTCAGATTTTACAACTTGTTGCAGCATACAATTAATGAAGGTTCGTTGTTTCAATTTTCAACTAAATACAACTCACATACCATGACCAAGGGCTATATCCTTATGCACAACAAAGAAGAAACTTGCAAACATGGGAAGTGCAGTATGATATAAGTTCTAAAAATTTAGAGCTGATATCTGCAGTATGCATTCGCAAGTTTTGGTTGACCGGTGATTCGCACTGTAGTTATTTTTTTATCTGTTCTAATTTCATTATAAATTCAAACACCTGTTTCAGGTTCACAGTTAATTTGTCTCATTGAGTTGCATATATAATATTTGATATTCTTACATTTCCAATTTTATTTACAACAGTACGGTTCCTCAAAACCGACCTTGTCTAGGCTGTACCAGTTGTTTGAGCACTGATTGCATAAAAAGTGCTTGATAAAGAACGTTATTGGACAATTCCAATTATCAGACTTAAAATGTCAGGCTACATTGAAGACTTAAAGCATTACTGCATGCTATATGACGACAGGATTTACGACCCAAGTTTGCTCAAGTATTATGGTGGGTCATCCATGACCCAAGAAGGACAATCATGAGTATATCGCAATAGTATGCATTAAAGGTTTTCAACATTTCATTCCAAATGCAATATGGTATAACCTTGATAACAAAAAGAGGAGGGGAAATCTGTCAAATCAATGGACATGCATGATCCTAAAGGGTAACACAGTTTCAAAGCATACTCTGAGCTTTTCAAAAAAATGTTAAAATATATGTGCATCATACTCCTAAAAATGCATCGAAGAATTCTGCCACAATGCGTATTATCAGTATAGTGTTCTACATTCCAATATTTGTCCAACTGCCACCATTTGAGAATACGCTGAATAAATTTCTACTTTATTTTCATATGTTCCCTTGTAATTTATTCAGTTAAATGAATAATTCCAAGTTCGTTAAGAAATGCGACAAGTATAGGTGAAGTCTTGAGACTTCCTTGGGAGAATTCAACAGTTCCAAGACATTTGTATGAGTGATGCCTCATCTAAATACAGGCAACATGTACAGGAAAGCTTCAGTTTCTATTTCTTTGAAAGAAAGAACCAAATAAAAATTACTCGTGACCATGAACTAGGGTCCTATAGAAATGTGACAAGATAGGTCAAGTCTTGAGACTTCCTTGGGAAAATTCAGCAGTTCTAAGATATTTGTATGAGTGGTGCCTCATCCAAATACAAACAACATGTACAGGAAAGCTTCAGTTTCTATTTCTTTGAAAGAAAGAACCAAATTAAAATTACTCGTGATCATGACCCGGAGACTGCCGAGGTACAATCAATTTCATTAACATGTCAGACTATTACCGGTCTGTTGTGCTTCTATTGAATTTTACCTTGACATAAAAGCATTTGAAAAGTGTACAAACTAGCACAGATCTATCTAAACGTGGGTCAAAGTGCATATTCTAATATTTGATGCACAGACCACTTGTCCATATTCAATGCACCATTACACAAACACACCTGAAAGAGTTGATAGATCACCGCAGCCAACTCCGGCCTAGTTGTAGAATTCACCTTGCTTCTTAGGTGCAATTACAAACCCAAAAGGTTTATGGACTCTATATAGCCTTAACTAGTGCAAAAAGGGGCACCTGAGCGTATATATTAGACTCGCAAATGCAACAGATAAGACAAGACTCGCATGCCACTAGTTATTTCAACCACAAGTCTGTAGAAGATACTCAAGGAAGAAGCTAACTTAGCAATGTGAATAAACTGTGCCCCCATTTAATTCTCATTATACTAATTTATCCCCCATTACAGAGTTCTGGTAAAGTGGATTAGGCCAAAGTCCATTGGGATGTGGTCTAGTGTTAAGTTGGTGCGGTTGCTTTGATGATGACTCGGATTGAAAACCCAAACAAATGTGATTTCAGTTGTAAGGCAATTGACCAATTCTTCCCGAGTTGTAAGGTCGCGTTGATGGCATGAACAATTGGTTTCTCCTGGATAAGTTTTGTGGCTTCGCATCCAAAGGCCATTACATTATAAAGCTGATATTGTGAGTTCCGTCCTCTCCAATCACAAGAGGTCGACCAACCAAAAGTGGATGAGGCCAAAGGTTCAAATACAAGGGGTAAGATTTTGTTCCTCTTGGTTTAAGAACTTTTGGCCCTTGGGGCAACCAATTAAGCCTTTGAACGCCCGAATCAATTAATAGGATTTGGTTTCCGTTTCTAAATTGTGATCTGATTTCAACAAAATTGTGTATATCATTTCAAATCGAAGCAATTCGGTGTGCGTGTGAGAGAGAACCTGGAAGACTGAAGCAATTATGAATTGGCCATTACTCCTGGACTGAGAGGCCAATGAAATAAAGAGGGTTTTTAAGTCTTTCAGCTCCTTTTCACTAAATTTCCTGCATACACAGATGAAATGAGAACATAAGATTTACGGACACAGTAGAAAGTGTGAGCTTAATGTTAATGAATATACCTGCAAGCAGACTCGAACTCTGGGTCCGATCGACGTGCCTGAGAATTTCCCATTCCCAGTCCAGAAGAAATTGAAAATCCAAAGACCCTTTCCCTTTGTGTGTGGATAGTGTCGATCTCCGACTGTGTATCGTAATTTGCTCCTAGAGCCACCTTGGTTCTTATAAATCTTCTTCTTATGGGATAATTTGGAAACCTTGCACTTTTTACATCATAGAAATGTGAATATTGGGCATCAAAGCTTGACCAAACTACCTAATCACGACAGAGGCTTTGAATTTTAACATGAGTGGAGCTTTTTTTCCAAGAGAAAATTAGCACAATTATATTAATATAATATAATTTTACATCCAAAAATTACTTCTGTACAGTTTTACGAGTCTTTTCTTTTCTTTATAGAAAGTAACTAAACAGAACCTCATAAAGGAGTACCTTTGATACATCCGAAACTCCAAAAAGTGACAAAACAACTAAACTGGCATATAGAGCAAATATCTGGGATTTGATAAACCCCAATCCCAACTAGCAAAAAACCTCTCACCTCAAAACTCAAAATACTAAGAAATGCATTCCAACAAAAAGAGGTCATGGCCACTAGTAGATATTTATATGACGGTGTGGTCCCTCTAGACCATGTGACCAAAAATGCAGCGAGATGATTCCTTCTGGAGCTAGTAATGCACGTTTTGAGAGTCCATCTGCTATCTTGTTATAATCACAATAGATATGATAGAATTGTATGTCCTCGAACTTTCTGTTTAGCATCTGAATTCTTTGCTTCCAGCCTTCTAACGAGCTCACTCAAAGATTGTTTTTATAATTTAACCAGTCTATGATTACCTTTGAATCTCTCAAGATCTGTAAATTGTGTTGTGGATAGACAATAGATTTGCTAAATATAGTGTTGCCCACGCTCTCATTAACTCGGCCTTAGTATTAGTTCATTTTCCACAATTTAAATACCATTTATAAATTGGTTCATCGTAACATCAAATAAGGTTGGTGAGTCACCTATGTTTATGCTTTTTTGGAAAATTAGAAAATATGAGAAATCTTGTTATAAGAAACTTTGAATACCTTTCAAGAGACCATTGCTTTCATGTACTACATTTTGGACATTTATTATTTGATATAGTAGTCGTGATGGTTTTATTAATCAACAACGCCCTTGTGGTAATGTGCAAATCATTTTTTTGAGCAATCAAACCTCAGTGGAGGCTATAACATTACTCAACTTTCACTAACCCAACTATCCTCTTGTGTTTAACCTTGTGGAAAATTATGTGTGTAATGTGTGGAAAATTATGTCGTCGAGGTGCAGACATTGTTGAGCAAGGATAACTCTCTTGCTTTAAAACCCCCTCACACCCATGATTTGTGTATTGTATTTGATTGTATTGCTCTATATGTGTTATCTTGTTGAAGGTGTTGAAAAGAAATAATGTTTTAATAGGAGCATGTGTACTTAGGGTCCAACGTATAGACCTTAGTAGCATGGCTTTGGCATAAATAGACATAAATAACCATGAAGTGTCATTTCTATATGGCATAGGTGAGAGCCCTTGTATCTGTTATTTCATACAACGGGATGTTCTTCACCGGCTTCTTGCAAAAAAGACATATATGTGTTCTTGTGCATTTAATTTAGTTTCAACACTAGCTAGATGAGTTTAGTGTTTGATGGTTATTTCCTTTATTATTGTACTCTAGCGCACAAATTTGATGAATGTTAGTAAGTAATCCAAGTAAAGTTAGCTCAATAGATATGCACGCACAAGAGCCAACTAAGGTTTGTTATATAAGTAGATGTGTTATTCTTATGTGTTTCTTTTGTCCAATGATATCTCACTTGAAGCTAGTTCTATTGTTGAAAGTGTCAATGTTTCATCGAAATCTGCACTGG
Organism: Picea engelmannii; assembly: GCA_009831015.1. NCBI lineage: Eukaryota > Viridiplantae > Streptophyta > Pinopsida > Pinales > Pinaceae > Picea > Picea engelmannii. The sequence goes on from ML842817.1 coordinate 10,658, forward strand.
AGATCTAGCTAAAGCAAGTACAAACAAAGCTTATCAAGAAAGGAATAGAGATTCAATATGGAAGAATGAGAAAATATATTCACACTACTCCAATGAGTTGATGATTGATACATAGATAATATGATCAATATGATGCAATGAATGAGTGGAATACACTCATATATAGGACATAACATTCCATAATAATAGAATGCATGCATGCATAATATCATAATAGTGATGACCTAAAATAGAACTAGTCAGTTAACTCCCATTGAACTAGTGTGCCGAAACTAGAAATTTCTCCAACACCCCCCCTGAACATCATTATGGAGTAAAAAATGAGTCTCGGCTACTAGGCCATACTAGGTACTCATGTACAATGCAACTAATGAACACTGAATAAAAATGAGGAAAGAGGGAAAACTACNCCCAAAAGATAATGCATCAAAAGAAGAAAATGGCAGCTACTACACAATTGTGTTCTTCAATCCAAGACGATTCCGTAAATTATGAAACTTTTGCTCACTGAAAGTCTTCGTGAAGATGTAGAAATATTTATGGATCTGATGAAGTCCTTTGGCAACCTGTCGGCCCTTGTACCTCTTGATCCTGTGGACCCATCTGCACCTGAAAATATTCCTTTCTGGTGGAAGTGGAACCAAATGCCAAGTTTGATTCTTTAGGAGTGAGCCATACTTCTTTTGCATGGTTGCTTGTCATAATGGATTGTCCACATCCTTATTGTAGGTTTGTGGATCAGTAGATTGAACCATATAACAATGCATGGGCATCGCAGGTTCTGAAGCTGAAAGTACATGAGAAGGCTCCTCATGCTAAGATCGAGTCCTCCTCGAATCCAATGGATTCCCTGCAAGGATATCTATTGCTTGAAGTGTGAATTGTGCCTTCTTGGGCATCTGTTGAAGCTTTAGCATTGGCTTCTTATATGGTTGTACTACCTTCTTATTTCCATGTACATAATCTGAGTGTATGGAATCATCTCTGATGTCTGAAACTGAAGGAAGCACAAGATTATATGCATGTTGCATTGGAGGTGCATGTAAAGTACTCTCCTTATGTGTCAATAGAAAAGATGAGTCATCATCAGAAAACTTTGTGAATTTATACGACCTTGACTTTTGATCCACCTCACCAATTTCTATGATGGAATTGTCATGCATGTCAATTACTGAAACTAAATATGATGTAAATTCAACCTTTTTACCTTTATGAGTGATCTAATAAACTGAGAGAAGATTCATATAAAGCTTTGGAACATGTAAAACATTCTCAAAACTGTCATTATGGAGTTCCACTCTCCCCTCTCCTGCTACTGTTACTGGAGTATCATCCCCCATGAGAATGGGGGGTCTTGAGCATGGACTCAATGAAGAGAAAACTTCCTCTTTCGTTGCCATATGATGGGATGCACCAGAATCTATAATCCATGAATCAGATGAGGAATTAATTGCAACAAGAGCATGAAGATTACCTTTCTTAGGAGCAGGATTTTCTTCCTTCTGCTTCTTGGTTCCCTCTGGAATGAAGTTTCCAAGGTTGTTATGTTGAAGTGCATTTGTCGTAAGATCGATTTGTTTCTTTATGCATGTTGATTCTTCATGATTTGGTTTATTGCAGTAAGTGCATTGCTTTCCCTTCTTCTTCTTCTTGGAATCTGAAGAGTCTTTGGAACCTAAAGAATCGTTAAAGGGTTTGGAATATCCCTCCTTCTTGTTTTGTTTCTCCTTCCCGTTCTGTTTGGATGATCCTTTTCAATCATGCATGGTGAGTGCATGTGCTTTGGGATCCTTGATTAGGCCCATCTGAATGAGTTTTTCCTGCTCATGTGTGAGAGAATCAATGAATTGATCCATGGTAGGCATCTTCCAATTTGTTCCCATGAGATACCTTCCTGAATGGAAAGTGGAAACATAGACAGCATATTATGGTCCTAGCTTGGCCAAGATTGTTAGAATAAGTTGGTCCACTTGTTTAGACTTATCAATACCATAAGTTGCTAAGCTCAATATCAAAGATTTAAACTTAGTAAAGAAATCTTGTATATTATCAAAACTTTTAGGATCCAAAGTATTCAACTCTACCTCAAGCATATGAACTCTCATCTCATCCTACTTTATGAACAAACTTTCCAAGGTGGTCCAGATCTCGTTTGGAGTCTTGCATGCGACAACATGAAACCATAGATTAGTTGAAATCAATTCAAGAAGAATTCATATGGCTTCATCCTTTCGGTTCGCCCATCTCATCTTCTCAATTGTTGATGTAGGTTTTGTTTATGTCCCCATCATCAAGTTGTACAGTCCTTTCCTTCTGAGTTGGAATTTTGCCTTGGGCTTCCAATCAAAAAAATTGTATGGTGTGAGGATTACCACCAAGTTTGATTGTATAATAGGTGTCCTATCCATCTCTCCCACTATTTATGAGAACCCCTAAAAATTTACTCTTAATCTACAAGTGAAAAACTAAGAAATCACTGCAGAAAGGGCACTTTAAGTGAAAATTCGTATCAGTTTCAGGAGACGGTCTTCCGACTTACTTTTTGAGAAAACAGTAAGGAATCTCGCCAAACGGTTGAAAACCCACTTGTAGAATGGGTCGATTTACTTCTTTTGTGAGTCATTTCCTCAAAAAGTTAATATTTTGGGAGAAATCACTACAGAAAGGTACAACCACGGATTCGTTTCAAGAGGCGATATTTTGGCTTACTTTCTAAGCAAATAGTGAGGAATCTCGCCAAATGGTTGAAAACCACTTGCAGAATTGGTTGATTTATTTAGTATGCGGTTCGTTTACTTAGAAAGTTAATATTTTGGGAGAAATCATTGTCGAAAGGTACGATCACAGATTCATATCGGTTTTAGGAGGCAATCTTCCGGCTTACTTTATGAGAAAACAATGAGGAATCTCTCCAAACAGTTGAAAATCCACTTGAAAAATGGGTCGATTTACTTCCCATGAGGGTTGTTTCCTCATAAAGTTAATATTTTGGGAGAAATAGTTGCCGAAAGGTATGACCACGAATGTTGCTCACCGAAACTCCAATTTTCCTTATTCTCTGGCTCGTATGGCTTGTTCCAAGCAGCGTAGATCTTATACCATGTCAATGTTTCATCGAAACCTGCACAGGAGATCTAGCTAAAGCAAGTACAAACAAATCTTATCAAGAAAGGAAGAGAGATTCAATATGGAAGAATGATAAAATATATTCACACTACTCCTATGAACTGATGATTTGTACATAGATGATGATCAATATGATCAATATGATACAATGAATGAGTGGAATAAACTCATATATAAGACATAACATTCCATAATAGCATAATGCATGCATGCATAATAGCAAAATAGTGATGATCTAAAATAGAAAGTCTAAAATAGAACTAGTCAGTTAACTCCCACTGAACTAGTGTGCCAAAAATAGAAATTTCTCCAACATAAAGCATGTTATCTATTATGTCTATTGCAACATGTTGTCTATCGGGGACACCCACCCCAAAATTTTCCTTTGGGGACCTTTAAATACATGAATAACTAGCCAACACTGCTCTCCACATCTTTGATTGAGTGAAAGGCTCATGTCTCACACCAAATTACTTGTCCCCCTGCTATAAATCCATTGGAGAAGAGTCACCCTTGGCCTACAAAGCTTCATACCTTGCTCCCTTTCCTTACATACTTATGTATTTTTCTGATTTCCTAAGGTCCAAGGGGGGTGCTTGATTAAAGGATAAGCACCAGTAACCTTTTTGGTTTGTGGGGAAATCAACAGTAGCACGAGATGAGAGCTACAATAATGATCAACTCATGGATGTTACATACATGTACCTTAAAGGCCTTAAGATGCAACAAACGATGGAGATCCCTCCCATAAGAATTTTATCAACAAACGAAGTACAACTACACAAGATCCAGAAGGGGATAACTATTTTCCTAAAAATGTCGAACTACTTAGATCCTCCATGACAAATCAAATCAATGCTTGGTATCTCTTCATGCAAGATTAGGGAAGAGGGGAATTAAGGGCCTTAAAATGTCATGAATGGCTCAAAACATCTTTGCAATATTAGATCTACAGTTGAGGTTCGCTCACACAAATTCAAAGGGGGTGAGGAATGGAATTCCTAAAGCACTACAGATGGCCTAGATCTTCATCAAGGGATTAGATCAATGGTCTTTATGTGATCATGCAATCTTTCAAAACCTTTGCAAAAGGTGCATCCACTCACCATGAATGGCTTAGATTGCCCCCTTGAGAATGGATCAACAACCTCAAATCCATCGACAAGGGTTGTTCCTCCTAGTGAAAAAAAATTATGACATCGAAAGAATAAGCAATAGCCATTAAGAAAAGGGATTCCCCCATGGGTCCGATATGCCAAATCTCCACTCGCAATTAGAAAGCTCCATGTGGCTAGTACCTTCCAATAATTGGCAGATTTTGTACTAAAACTTCATTTGATAAGGGGATACTAGTCTTAAAGGTTATGCAATCACAAAGATTACAACTTTAGAACATGGTAAGAAGGTCATTTCCATATAATTTGAATAATTACCTAAGATAATTTCAAGCTCCAACAAAAAAGAAACACTACACAATATCTTGCAATTTGACCCTTGAAAGTGTCCATATCCTACATCATTGAAATCAATTGCTCGGCCTCCAACTAGGTCTCACCTTTTAATTGAGTAACCCATATATTTCCTCCTCCATTTAAAATTTTATTCCCTCCTCGATTTAAAATTTTATTCTCTGAGAAGAAAACTAGGAAAACATGTTAAGAGATGAAAAGACCACGTCCAGGTCTAATACCTCCATTATTCAGTCTTCTAGTTGTTACTCTAACTTAAGCAATCTTAGATTTTTTAGTTACTTTGAAAGTGTTTACACCATGCTTGGAGGTGTTTAATGTGATATGGGGTGCATGGTTTGTTGACTAACACTGGCTGTACCTTAGTGGACATACACATTGGACATAGCTTACTCATCATGTGGTGCACTTATATAGGAGGTTGGAAACCTACGTGGCATGGTGCCATTCTTCATGAAGTGCACATGGAGGGCATCGTTGCTTGCTTAGGAGGAAAACCTATTTGGAGGAGGAGTGTTGGGGCATTTAGGAGGAGGGCATTGAGTCCTAGATAACATGGGATCACTTGGTTGCTTACACTGAGACTTGTGCTTGATTTGAGCACGCTTGGGTTGAGGAGTGTTCATGGAGGTGTGGTGGATTTGGAGTAGTGCATGGCTTAGGAGGTATCATTGGACTTTGAAGGAGTGTTGTACCTTGGCTTGTGGAGTGATCACCTTAGGACCTGTTATAGTGCAAGTTGTAGGTTGGGAAAAGTCCAACCCAACCACAAAAGCAATTGCTACAACTTGGGAATCCTACACCCAATCTCACCTTGATGTAGATCCCTCACTTCAAGGGTGACTAGGTCACTCTAGGGAGGCAATCTCAGTGACCCTTGGGGGAATGAGATGGGGATGGGAGTGGAGCCCCTAGAGGTCGAATCTAAATGGAGTGAAAAGTGGGAAGAGATGTCGTGTAAGTCAAGTGATTGTTTCCTCAAAGGTATAGTACTTCTCCGGATGATTGTACCTTCTCGAGACACAAGAAAATCCAACTTGCAATGATATATGTTAGTATGGATCAACAAGTTAAGCTTGTTGTCCCTAATTTTTAGCAGTAGATGACGATTTATATCAACAAATAAAGCATCAAAAGCAACAGACAAAGATCTAAACTAGTTAAGCAAATCAACATCAAGATTAGCAATGAATATAGGTTGAAAAACGACGCTCAAGAGGAAAGAGAAGATGGTTGTTGTAAACATGTATTTTCTGCAGAAAATTGCAGCCTTATGGTTGTAGCTTTTAGTCACTTATATCAGTAAATTACACCATCAAAATATGTGCCCTAGTTAGTAGAGTAAATGAGCAAAATTTAGGAGCTAGTATAGGGTTAGTTTAGGAGTTATGGTTAGTAGTTTATCTAGGTTAGATCGGCCCTAATGGTTGTAGGTTAGGGTTTATATCAGCAAGTAAAGGAGTGGGAGAGAGGGGACTCCCTAGTAAGGGAAGACTCCTCTCAATGTGGCAAACCAACTCCAAGAAAGAGATCTTTCAAAAGACAAAAATTCACGTTTCCAAGGCAATGATTTTATATCTCCAATGCAAAAAATAGATGACTAGTGCCTTTACTATTGGGTTAATGGAGTCAAATAAATGAACTAGAGATGATACTTCCTTGGGGGTGTAAATCCTCTTACTTCCCAAGGCAAGTATCTCTAGTTAGGGTTTGAGAATGAGGGGTGTAAATCCTCTTACTTCTTCAAACAAATCCTTGCAACATCAATGAACTTTAAGCAATAAATGAGGGAGACTAGAATGGGGTTGTAAATGCTCTTACTTCCCACTTAGCTCCTAGCACAACAATCCTTGACTTGAAAAAATGATAGCATAAGAGTAAAAGATCATACCAAAATCAAGAAAGATGCTAAGATAATCCACCATAAAAGCTAGAAAGCATTCCTCCAAGGCTAGTGCCTCACTCCTCCATTAACCATTCACAAGGGATAGCCATAAACAAGTGCACAAGAGACAAATATACCAAGTATAATGAAAATTTCATATCCAAGTGACTTGTCCATATACAAAATTTCATGTACAAAATGTCACCAAGGTGACTTGTCCATATATTAAGGGTTAAACCACAAGACTAGGGGTCAACAACCCTAATCTTGCCCCCTTTAACAAAGTAAAATTAAACAATTCATTTAAAGTTTCACTTTTGCACAAATAAAACCATAATTTTACATGGACGTATCCCTTTTAGGGGACGTTTTTCACTTAGAAGAAGTTGTTGGTATTGGAGAAGCATTGGTAGGCCTCCAAAGGCCACATGTCAAGCATCTAGGCAATCTCCTCATGGTGAAAACCTCCTCCTCCTCAAAATGTCCATGTGTCAATGAGTGGCTACATCACCACCAAACCCTAGTCCCCAAAAGTGAAGTCATGCCCTAGGAGGTGATGTTTTGCCTCTCCTAGGAAAATTGTTTAGCAAGTGAAGCACGGGCTAAGTCCATCCAACTATCCTCTAGGCTTTCAATATTTCATCTCTGTGATCCGGCATGTGGACCCTTGGCATCCAACCTATGGGCTTGCAACCCCATGGAAGCCCAAGCTAGGCTTGTTCTCCCAAAACTGTCCACCAACTAAGTCTTTCAAAGACAAATGAGCACACCCTCCAAGGATATCAAGTCATAACATCATGATAAGTGAATCCAATCAATAAATGAGCCACCTAATCATGTGCATCAAAGACCACTATATCAAATAATTAATTTCTCAAGGACACTATGCAACTTGTCAAGCTTGAATATGGGAGGGTTGACGAGGTGTCCTATTGGGTAGATCTTGCCCTAGGCCAAGGATAGTTTCTAAGAGATCCATCTCTAACCCATATGAAGTGGATGAAGTGGTTGGGGTCAAGACTCAATGGGCATAGGGATCATGACATACAAGGGGTCGTAGTGTCTCATTCATAGGTGTCTTTGTAGAGGGTGTGTAGTACCTTCGTCTACAATGCGCTTTTTCCAAGCCCATTAATTGTCATTCTTTTATTCTTTCATAATTTTAAGGAGAGGTTGAAGGTCACTGCCTTGGCGTGGTGACTAGATAATGGCAATGTCACCCATAAACACCTAGTGGAGATGAGAAGGTTGGCTCGTGATGAGACCCCCTTTCTCTCAACCATGCAACTGAGAGCCATTACCCTGGTTTGGTGACTAGATGATGGAAATGTCATACCACTAGATATTCATGGACGTGATAGGTCGGCTCGTGATGAGACCTCCTATCATTGAACTAACCTTTTAAGCATTCTTTATTATATTGTGGGTCCCCTTTACTCAAAGATAAGTGTTTCATTGTTTTCTTGGGTGATCCCTAGGCAAAGCATCTGGAAGGTTCATGCAAGGATTTTATCTTTTACCCAACATCAACCCCCCTGGGCCTTCATCCCCTTCTTCCCATAGATTGAGGGACAACCCCTTCTTAGGTCAATACACCCTAAAATCCCAAGAGATAGGGAAATGGAGGGGAATAATGATGGAAAGTGGTAAGTATGGTCGGGAAAAGTACGATGGCTCTTTAAGCGAGTTCCTAGTAGCAAACCCATCCCCAAGGAAAACCACTTACTAGGGCACAATGTCAACCCTTGTTTTAAAATCCATCATACCAGAACCTGAACCAGTTGGTTTGATTGGTTAGATGCATGACCAGTTCCAACCGGTGAAAAAATTGAATCGGCCGATTCTATCATAAACCGACCGATTCGGTCCGGTCTTCCTTAAGTGGGCCCGCGAACTTCAAAACCCTCTCTATTTTTGCTAAACTAATACCCTAGTTCCCTCTAAACCCTAACTCTAGCCTATATATCTCTATCACTCCCCTCTAAGTGCCTCACACCTCTCTCATTTATCATTTGGGAGCATTTGGGTCTTGGAGCAACATTGATTCTTGAAGAGTAGAATTGAGGAGTAGCATTGATTCTTGAAGAGCAACATTGAGTAGCAGTATTGATTCTTGAAGAGAAACATTGAGGAGCGGCATTAATTCTTGAAGAACAACATTGAGGAGCTTATTGGGCAAGTGTTTTGGGCAGTTTGTGGTGGATCTGGCATCTCAACTAGGAGGCTATAGTTCATCTTCAAGTTCAGAGGAGTTGGATTAGATTCTAGAGGTATGTTGAAAATTTTCCACTCTTTTTTTTTCCATCTTGAATCTTGATTGTTGAATGTTTGAAAGTTTGAAACTTAGTAGAGTCTAAGACAAGGTTCCTTCTTTGAATTTTCAGATTGTTTGCATTGTGCAAATTGCACCTTTGCTTTAGCCTTTGAGTTTGCATTTACAATGGCCCCAAAAGCTAAAGATGTCGCATGGGTTCATGTTGAGGTGATTGAAGGTCTAATGTATTGCAAGTATTGTCAAAAATGCATTAAGGGGGGGTGGCATTCATAGGCTGAAAGAACACTTGGTTGGTGTTAGAGGCCAAGTTAAATCATGTGAGGCACCATTGGATGTTATTGGGCCTACTAGAGAAGAGATGCAAAAAGTACTTAATGACTACCAAGAATAAAAGGCTAGAGAAAAAGCTATACAGGCTGAAATAGGGAGGAAGAGGGTTGTAGCACAAATGAGGGCAGCCAACCCCACTTTTGATTATGAGGACTCTCCATCTATTCATTCTACCAGTGTTATAAATAGATACCCCTTTCATTATGCTCCTCCTCCCCTTGAAAGTGAAAATACCATGCATATGCCTAAAAGTAAAAAGAGGAATACCATCCAAAGCTATTTCACACCTCCCCCCACTTCTGGCTCTAACAATGCCAATGTTTCTCAAGTTCAACCCACTTAATTTCAGCCCACCTTATATGACCATTGGAAGAAACAATATAGAGAGATTGTTTATGAGTACATAGCTAGATGGTGGTATCATGCCGATATCCCCTTCAATGCTTCCCACTCACCATATTACCAACCTATGTGGGATGCCATTATTGTTTGTGGTAGGGGCTTCAAAGGCCCTAATATGCATGATTTGAGGGGATCTCTTTTGTACAAAGAGGTCGCATCCATTGAAGAATACTTGATAGATTTCAAAGTATCATGGGCCAAAACAGGATGTACCATCATGTCAGATGGATGGAGTGATGGAGGGAATCGTACTATCATAAATTTCCTTGTCTCTTGCCCACAAGGAACCATGTTTTTGAGATCAATTGATGCATCTAATAGGGTCAAGGATGAAAACTTGTTGTTTGAGATATTAGATGAGGTTGTTATGGAGGTGGGGGTGGCCAATGTTGTTCAGGTCATCACAGATAATGCCTCTAACTATGTTGTTGTTGGGAAGATTTTAGAGGAGAAACACAAAACCATATTTTGGACCCCATGTGTTGCACATTGCATAGACCCCATGCTTGAGGACATTGGCAAATAAGAATGGATCAAAAACACTATAGAGCATGCCAAAAGCATCACAAAGTACATCTACAACCACTCATGGGTTTTGAGCCTGATGAGGAAAAACACAGAGAAAAGAGAACTTCTTAGGCCTGCCATCACTAGATTTGCAACTCACTTCTTAACATTACAATATATGGCTTCCCAATCAAATAACTTGCAAAAGATGTTTGCATGTGATGAATGGAATGCATCTCAGTGGGTCCACAAACAAGATGGCAAAGACACCAAAAATAAAGCTAATGGTCCCACATTTTGGAAAAAAGCAACAGAAATTGTGAAAATTGTCGAGCCACTTGTTAAGGTGTTGCAGATAGTGGATGGGGAAAAATTGGCCATGGGTTACATTTATGAGGCTATGGATCAGGAAAAGGATCAAATAAGGGAAGTATACAAGGATAGAGTGACCAAGTATGGGCTTATTTGGGACATCATTGATCATAGATGGAACAATCAACTCCATCGCCCTATACATGCAACTGGGTATTTCCTGAACCCAATGTATCATTACAGAGCGCAACTTGGAGAAGATATGAATGGGGAGGTTAGAGATGGCTTGATTGATTGACTTGAGCGCATGGTCCCTTCTTAGAGTGAGCAGTTGGAGATACATTGGCATATCACTTCTTTCACTAGAGCCATAGGTACCTTCGACAAGAACCTAGCAAAGATTGCAAGGGATGTGGATGAGCCACATAACAATTCCAAAGTTTAAAGTTCAAGTGTTTAAATTTTATATACTTTATAATTTATTACTTCAAGGAACTAACTCAACTAACTATGTTTTTTGTAGCAAACTGGTGGGAGTCATTTGGCAGCCAATGTCCTCAATTGCAAAAGTTTTCAATTAGAGTGTTGAGTCAAACTTGCAGTGCTTCCGGGTGTGAGCACAATTGGTCTATCTTTGAGAGGATTCACATGAAGAAGAGAAACCGTTTAGAACAGAAATGATTAAATGATCTAGTCTTCGTGCAGTGCAACCTCCGACTAAGGCGCAACCAATTGTTGAACAAAAGACCCGATTCAGATCCTATTGTGTTGGATGATGTTGATCCAACTTGATATTGGGTAACGGAGACTCACCCACCAGAGTTTGATGATGACTATGATTTGGAGGTGGAGTTAGCAGGGCAGGTTCAAATGGATGCAGATCCACTATTAGAGCCCTGTGATCCAATTCCACTGTTAGACATGGCAGGCCCTAGTGGAACTGCAGGCAGCCATAGCCGTATACCTCGTCTGCCTCGCCGCGGTCATACTTGTACTACTACAACTAGTGAAACTTCAGAGCGTTTAGTCACAAATGTCCCTGATGATGATGAGTTTGAGGCCGAGTTCGAGTCCGAGTTAGAGACAGATGATGATGTCGAGGGCGAGGATGCCCATGCCATTTCTACTTCTAGCAGTAGTGATGATTGATTGTTGATCATGTTGATCAATGACATAGTGACTTGTAGTCTTGACTCTTACTAGTATGTTTTTTGTTGGTGTGGTCTATAGAGGATCGAGGACATTTAGAGCCTCCTTGATTATGTATTTATGTTCCAATCTCGTATTGACATATGCTATTGACGATTTTTCCCTGAGTGTGCGGGACACTTGACATATTGTGGATGCCAATGGCATCAATGGACCTCCTTGGACTCTGGATTGAGTTAGGGAGTGGATTGTATTGGTTTGAGTATTTCATTTATGCATATGTGACATATGATTGATTATAATATGATGTTGTTTATGGATCATTGACAGTGTTTCGTTGATGGATGTAGGTTGACGATTGATTGCTAATCTGACTCACATAAGGAGTAAGGCGGGCATGCACATAGATTAGATATTGAGGGCGAGGGGTGGCATCATCCCTGTCACAGCCTACTAGCACTCCCGTTGTGGCTCAAATTGTAGGTTAACAATTACCTAGTTCGAGAGATCCACGATGTCGTGAGGGCAGACTGAGACAGTCGCTCAGGAATATTTCTAAGGGGCGTGCAATAAGGTAGGGTCCTTATTCCTTAGAAGCCTTTAGTCTCTCACAAGGTCACCCGAATGGAGTGTTGACTATAAGTTTTAAACCTGTAAAGTAAAGAAATGCATATAGATTCTTAATCAAAACAAAAATTAATCAATGGTTCATACACATAGTACACAGAGATTTATACCGGAAACCCTTAACCGAGAGAAAACCTTTCAACGCTTCATTGAATTAATTTCACCATTCACCATACAATATATACAATGTTTTTAGGTATTCCATAGATACCAAAACCCTAATCCCTTAATCCAGGATTAATTTAGAAAACCGCTAAAAATAGCAAAATCCGCTAAAATAGCAAAAACGCCCAAAAACAAAAATTGGGGCGTTGCCCCGGAGCCGAACACTACGCGTAACCAGGGGGGGCATACCTGCCCCCCCCCTGGGACTCCCCTAGGAAGCGTCCGATGCATACGACACAAAGAGCGAAGGAAGTTGGGATCGTCAGACGCAGTTTTCGAATCTGACATGCCTACACACACACACACATGCAAAGAATATAACACATACCCAACATTCTCCCACTTGTTGTTTTCTTTGCATCTAGGGGTCCACGGGATTATATAGTCAACAATCCAGGGTAGCAATGCCCACTGTTACTCTACACCAGGAGAAATTTTATGTGCTCATAGACTTTGTCAATGAATCTTCAACATTCTTCAAAGTGTCAACCTTTTCCAACAACACCTTCTTTTCTTCAACCATGTCTCTAACAAAGTGATACTAGACATCAATATGCTTTGTCTTCGAATGATAAGATGGGTTCTTTGCTAGGAATATTGCACTCTGACTGTCACAATCTAATCTCACTGTTTGTTGCACCAACCCAATACCTGAACAAAATCTCTGTAACCATACTGCTTCCTTGCTTGCATGAGTGGCTGCCATGTATTCAACTTCTATAGTTGAGAGTGCCACTACAGCCTGTCTTGTGCTCATCCAACTAATTGCTTTTTCAAATAGGTTAAACACATACCCACTTGTAGATCTTATGCGATCCATATCTCCAACCCAGTCTGCATCAACAAAGCCATGTATGTCCACCACTCTGTCTAATCCTGGTCTTCCTTGGTAGCACAATCCATAATTGGTAGTGCCATGCAAATATATGAAGACCCTCTTTACTGTTGTCCAATACTCCTTCCCTGGTTTTGACATATACCTGCTAAAAACTCCCACTACATGTGCAATGTCCGGTCTAGTACAAACCATTGCATACATCAAACTGCCAATTGCACTGGCATACAGAACATGGGACATGTCCTCTTCTTCTTCACGTGTCTTGGGACACTGATCTGCAAATAACTTTACACCTATTGGAATAGGAACCTTGATCGGTTTACTTCCATGCATATTAAACCTCTGTAATATCGTCTCAACATATTTTCTCTAATTCAATCATAGTTTCCTATTTGCACGATCTCTTTTAATCGCCATTCCCAGAATGAAGTTAGCAGCACCGAGATCCTTCATGTCAAATTTGGAGGATATGTGATTTCACCTCCTTGATAGCATCCATGTTATTTCCTACCAGCAACATGTCATCAACATACAACACTACATAAATGAAGTGATTACCAACCTGCTTGGAATATACATAGTGATCAAACCTGCTTCTCACAAATTCCAATCCAAGGATGTATGTGTCAAACTTTTGGTACCACATCCTAGGTGATTGCTTCAGACCATATAGTGACTTCTTTAGCTTACAAACCATCTCTTTCTTTCCCTTCACTACAAATACTTTTGGTTGCTTCATGTAGATTTCTTCTTCCAGATCCCCATGTAGGAATGATGTCTTCACATCCATCTGTTTCACTTCAAGATCAAAAGCAACAACAATAGATAAAAGAAATATAATAGAAGTTAACTTGGAAATAGGAGAAAAAATCTTACCAAAGTCAATTCCCTCTACCTGGGAATAACCTTTTGCTACTAACCGAGATTTGTATTTCTCCACTTTTCCTTCTGCATTAAACTTCTTCTTAAACAACCATTTGCTACCAACAGATTTTCTTCCAGCTGGCAACTCAACTATATCCCATGCCTCATTCTTATCCAAGGCATCCATTTCTTCAACCACGACCTTCTTCCAGAGTTTACTATCCTCTGAATTCACTGCTTCCCTGACAGTTCTGGGATCATCATTAGTAATAGATAAAGCAAAATTAGAACGAAAATCAGGTGGACTGTACCTTTCTGGTTGCCTTCTTTCCCTCATTGATCTCCTCAATACTGGGGTATGAGGTTCTTCTTCTTCTGCTTCATCTTCTTTAGATGATTTAGATTTTGCATCATCCAACTCCAACTCTATTTTCTGAGGTTCTTCTGGCCTTGGTAAAAATTCCTGTTTGGAAACATCTTTTACCTCTCTGAAAACAACATCTCGACTATAAACAGTCTCCTTATTTTCTGGGTTCCAAAGCTTATAACCTTTTACGCCATCTTTATAACCAATAAAGATACACTTTTCAGCTTTTTAATCCAGCTTACTCCTATTTTATTTGGGAACATGTACATAAGCATCACAACCAAACACTCTAAGATGTTCAAGAGAGGGTTTATTTCCAGTCCATACCTCGTGTGGAGTTTTATCATCCAACGTTGATGAGGGTGATCGATTGACCGGGTAACATGCTGTACCCACTGCCTCTGCCCACAATTCTTGTCCTAACTCGACACCGCTGAGCATGCTCCTTGCTTTTTCCATCAGTGTCATGTTCATCCTTTATGCAACTCCATTCTACTGAGGTGTGTATGGAGTAGTCTTCTGCCTTGCTATACCACTCTTCTTACAGAACTCTTTGAATTCATTTCCGCAGAATTCTCCATCATTATCTATCCTCAATACCTTTATTTTCTTCTCTGTCTGATTTTCTACCAAAGCCTTAAACTCTTTAAATTTATCAAATACCTCATATTTCTTTCTAAGAAAATAAATCCATGTGTTCC
>ML842817.1:26336-39228 GCA_009831015.1 Picea engelmannii
TGTTTACCATATATGCAATGTTCACAGAAATCAAAATCCAGAGTGCAATTAGACATACCTTCAACCATACCTTTACTATGTAGTGTTCGAAGGCCCTTTTCTCTAATATGCCCCAGTCTTTGATGCCACAACATGGTCTTCTTTTCAGGGACAATATTGGTCTTGTCTCTTTCATTTCTCTGCTCAGGGACAACAAAACTGTTACACCCATTAGTATAAGTGCTTTCCAACAACTTGTATAGAGTTCCATACCGAACTCCCCTCATCAACACCATTTATGCTTGTACCATCTTGCAAGTGCCCTTTCCTAATACAGTATCCACTCCTGCATCATCCAAATTGCTTACAGATATTAGGCTCCTGGCTAGTTTTGGAATGTGCAGAACCCAAGGGAGAGTTCTAATCCTTCCATATTTTAGCAGCAACTTAACCCTTCCACGTCCCATGATTTTGGCTGGCGAGTCATCTCTTAGGAATACATCACCACCATCATATTTTTCATATTCACAGAACCACTCCCGATGAGGAGTCATGTGGTATGACGCACCTGAGTCGATCAACCATACATCACGGTCTGCATGTGTACCTATAGATGCCAGGTAAACATCACCTCCTTATTTAGTGGGTGTTTTCGCCTATGTGGAAGAGGTACTATCAGATCCCTTTGATTTATCAACCTTCTTAGACTTGCAATCTTTCTTATAATGCCCTGTTTTACCACACTTCCAACATTTCCTCAAATATTTTTCTAGAGACTTAGATCTACCTGTAGATTTAGATCTCCTCCCCGAAGAATTACCAGTATTCCTGTCTTGGGTATGACTTCTTACAAATAAAGCATCTTTACTATGACCATCCATGCTTTTCCGCCTCATCTCTTCATATAACAAGGATGCAATTACATCCTCATACTTCAATGTAGATTGAGTGGTACTACCAATTGCTACAACCAGATTATCCCAAGAGTCTGGCAAAGAACAAAACAAAGTAATACACTTATCTTCTTCTGCAATCGTAATATTAACAGAGACAAGTTGACTTACCAGAGTATTAAAGGCATTTAGATGTTCTGTCACAGAATCTCCATCTTCCATCCTAAGATGATACAACTTCTTTTGAAGAAACAAATTGTTTACCAGGGAATTTGATTGATACAAATTCCCTAACTTATCTTATAGTTTCTTTGTTGTAGATTCTCCCGAGACATTCAACAACACCGAATTTGCCAGACAAAGTCGAATAGTACTCCTTTCTCTTCTGTCCAACTTCTCCCAATATTCCTTCGACATACCAGTAGGTGGTGTACTAGTAGTTTGTGCACTAGTAGGTTGTGTACCAGTCGACTGTGTGCCAGTAGGTTGTGTAACAGTATGCTGTGTACCAGGATCCACATCGATCCATTGTTCTTTGTCTACAAGAAGGTCCTCCATTTTGAGCTTCCATAGCTCAAAGTTTTTATCGTTGAACTTCTCTATCTCAATTCTAGAAGAGCTTGTCATCCCTCTTTCTACACTCGAATCTCCACTGCAAAAGCTCCCACTAAACCCAGGTTTATCACAGACCTAAGATAAACTTGATCTATCAAGATCGAGCCAAACCCTCAGCAACAAAGGCGTCCCCCTAAAGCCAAAAATGAGCTCTGATACCACATGTAAGTTTTAAACCTGTGAAGTAAAGCAATGCATATAGATTCTTAAGCAAAACATAAATTAATCAATGGCTCGTACACATAGTACACATAGATTTATACAGGAAATCCTTAACCGGTAGAAAACCTTTCAATGCTTCATTGTATTAATTTCACCATTCACCATACAATATATACAATGTTTTTAGGTATTCCGTATATACCAAAACCCTAATCCCTTAATCTAGGATTAATTTAGAAAACCACTAAAAATAGCAAAATCCGCTAAAATAGCAAAAACATCCCAAAAAAAAAAATTTGGGCGCTGCCCCAGAGCCGAACACTACGCATAACCAGGGGGGGCCATACCTAGCCCCCCCTGGGACCCCCCTAGGAAGCGCTCGATGCACATGACACAAAGAGCAAAGGAAGTTGGGATCGTCAGACACAGTTGTCGAATTTGACGCTCCCACACACACACATGCAAAGAATATAACACATACCCAACACTAACTCCAGGGGTGGACAACTACCAAAACCGGTCAAAGGCGAGTGGCATCATTGGAGCACGAAGTGCGTCTTGAAGGGCACGTTCCATAATAAAAAAAATTGAATCAAAGGCGAGTGGCACCCTTAGAGCACAAAGTGTGTCTTGAAGGGCACGTCACATAATTAAAATTTGAGTCAATGAATCTAGGTGGCCTAGAAAATTTTTAGCGAATGTTAAACCTTGTAAAATCTTGAGCACTGTCGAATTAATTAATTAATTAAAGAATGAATGTATTAATCATAATCCCTATAAGAGTCTAATCCTTTGCAATTAAAAATTTAATTAAGCCTAAGTTTAAGTTAGTAAGAAGACTAAAAACTAAATTTATAAATTAAATATGAGGGAATGAAGTAAATCAATTTAAGAATTCAAGGTTAACAAAAAAAAATGTAAAGATTGGTTTAATACACATATGTGCAAGTAATTACCAAATTGGAATTTAAGGTAACAATGGAATAAAGCTAAAGGAATGGGTACACATAGAAAGGAATCTAGAGTCTAGTTAACACTAGTCTAACTAGGAGAAGATTCATATTTTAACTCAACTGAGTTTTAGAAAGGCGTCGGTCATTAATTGGAAATAAAGGGAATACAGAGACAACTAGGAGTGATTTAAGGAGCACTTTAAGGATGGGTGAGGGAAATTATTTTTTATTAAAATAAAATGTAGATTTAATTGTGCAAATTGGGGAAAGGGTGACAAGTGTATGGGGGAGATAATTCTAAATTATTTTAATTAAAAAGCTAATTAATTGTGCAAGTGTGGGAAATTTCTATAAAACAAATGGCTGAGTTGAGAGATGGATGACATGGGTTATGGGTAAGGTTATGTTGTAGAATTTTTTACTAGTTTTACTAGTAAGAATTGGGATACCCAACTTGAGAGAGAGTGGTGGCTCTACCTTGCGAGGCGAGCTCGATGCTAGAGTATATTTTATGGTTGTGTGTGTGGCCCCTTTGCCGCTCGGGGGGCTAAGGGAGAAAAAGAGTACCCCTAGCGTTGGTTGGGAGGTACCGGTTATTGACGATAAAAATTGCAACAAGGAATTTCGCCCGCAAAGTATTGTTAAATCCTATTATTTAAACTATGCTAATGATATATAATACTAGTAGGTGGGACCCCCTTGTAGACTGGAGGCTCGGAGATAGTCAGATCACACATTTTTTGTTGTTGTTTCGATGTTGCTTACAGGGTCTTATATGGTTGATGATGCAGTCTTGGTTTCGTTTTGACATAGTGACATTGTATGGGATGTTCTATTATTCTAAGCTTTAATTTTATGTTATGAATGGCATATATTACAGTTGTTATGTTTAATCATGTCACCCCGATTATTACCTGGCTACACATGCAGAAGAAATATGTTAGTAACGATGTAAACAAAAGCAAAAGGATGAAACTTATAAAAAAAACTAGAAGAAAGGATCTATGCTATGATATGCTAGGAGTTATGTGCAATTAAAATGAAAACAAGTTAGTGTTAATCCTAACTATTAATGGTTGGTTAGTGGCTATGTGATTTGCATTTGAGTTATATTGGGCGCATTTGATATGGAAATACATATGGTATGGTATGTAAGTTTGGCAATGGTTAATGTGAATGTTTTCGGTGGTGCATTTGGCAAGCAATGTGGTTGCAGATTTCAATGGTTTGGAAATTAATGCCATGGTTAAACCATATGGTGAGTATTGGTTATCGTGTACTTTGGAATTGAATGAAGAGGAGATGGAAGCGACGTGCAGTAAATGCACGTCACTCCATCCTCCCCCCATCAGGTCATCACCCTATTATGGTTATTGTTTCATTTCAATTTGCTGGTGGTTAAGCTCCGAAATTCAAGCCTCGGAAGAAAATGCTCGACCAATTCACCCCTTTTAAGCTATTGGTTAAAGGTATGGTTCTTTTTCACCCATCCATGAATTACGCTCTGTGTATGAACGAACGATGGATAAATAATGCTTTGGTTTGTGTTTTCTTGAGATTTGCAACAATGTAAATGCGTGGTTTTTCTCCCTGGAATGAGTGTGTGGCTGTTCGATTTGCATGTAAAAGAATTGGTTGGTTGAGTTGTGCATTCGCTGGTTGTTCTGTGTGGTGAAAATCGTGATGGCTCTCTGCGGTTTTTGAGTGGATATGAGTATTATCGCTCTATTTTTTGTTGGAGGGTTTCACTCTGTTTATCCTTCCTGGCCACTTCCTCACAGTTATGAGGGTAACCTTGTCCAGTCGTATTCGAGTTGCTATGTGGTTGTTGTGTATGTTTTTTGGACTGCCTTTTGGTCGCTATGTATTTTTCCAGAGTCATGGTCGTGGTTTTATTCACATGGTAGTGGGCTTATTTTAATGGTCTTGGCATCAACGTATCTCAGAAGTCGGTTGTAGGGTCAAAGCCATCGGGCTGAGATAGAGGGAAGAGTGGAGGAAGCTAGGGTTTATCATAGCAAGGTATTTTTTCATAGCACCACTTTTCAATGTTAGAAATAATGGATGTGCTCGTTTAACCATAGATAATATAACATTATTGTCACCCAACCATAGGCCAAAGCCACCCCCAACCACCTTAAACTTGACATAGAATGATTATGGAAGCAAACCAATAGCCAATCAAGGCTAATGCACCAAGCAAGACTGATCAGAAAGTCCAACCATAACCAATAGAAAGTCTGAGCCTAAACCGAGAATACAAATTGTAGTAGTTGCGGATGTAACTACTACCCAGACTTGCGCACTTGCCCAGTTTCTGCAGTGCGCACTTCTTCACAGTTGAAATTTTGAGTTGTGTATACAATATGAGGTTTGTCTACTTGTATTTATACTGTTTTTTTGAGTTGTCTGGGCTGATTTCTCATTCTGGAGGCTAAATACTTAATATTAAATATTTCCTCGAGCCGAATTGACTTCTAGGGTTATGTTCAATGCTTTAGGGTTTCTTCTTACTTCCCGGAATATTATATTCTTGTCAAGGTTACACATGGAGGTAAATACCTCCCGCAACTACCATAATATCAACACTCCCTCCTAGTCAGGGAGGTATTGAAGGTAATGGTCTTGAGCACAAACATACCATTCAACCAGTAGCATCATCGTAGTCGTACAAACTATCTTATGATTAGATCATGAGCACCATCATCACTATCATCTGATAACATCAACTTCATCATCTCTCAAAGCCATACTCTATCTGAGTAATCAGGCATGATGTTGAATAAGCCACTTACTCCATAGAGTGATACAAGGACCATTATTCTAATATGGACATACATCATAGAAGAATGACTATCCCAACAGATGTTAAAATCTACGCCATGGACTACAGAGACCATTCCTATAAGAATGTCAATCTAGGACTATTTTCTAGTCAAGTCATAGAGATCCATCTCAACCTATATGCCTTAGAAAATATCGATCCTGAACCATTTTTCCTAATCGAGCCACAATCTGTGCCTTAGGAAAATACTAGTCCATGTCATGTCAACAAACTTTCAACCTGGACCTTTCTCCATAGGGAGAATACCTGTCCACTAACAATTTGTTCTATCTGGAAAATTCTTTGCCTAGAGAATGTCTTTCCACAAGCACACTGAGTATCCATCTACCTGATAATAATTTTCAACACTATTGATAGTCTACATGGCAATCAGAACAATGTCATTCAATAGAGCACAACCGTGTCTATCCATAATAGTACATAACCACTATCTAGTGGTACACAACCACACCAAGTAGTACAAGACTACTCAATCAGTGACACATAGTCACAATCAGTGGAACACATCCACCACAGTAGCATACATCTATTGTTTAGAGACATATAGTCTCCATAGCGATCATATCATCTGATATCAACCTGCACAAAAAACAATATCATGATATAAACTGAATCATTAGGGCCATTATTCCACTCACATCTATGAGATCTGGAAGAGCATCTACCCTCAGAAAGTAAAACATCAACCATGAGCTATCTGCACTATTCTTCTCAAGCATAGAAGAATAATTGTCCTAATTTCTGAGCCTAGACCATTCACCTATATGGACCATTCCTCCAGCACTAAACAAAGTGCAACTTGGAGAGAATGAGTCTGCCCTAGGGAATGCATGTCCCTGATTGTTGAACCTGGACCATTCACCTAACTGGGCCATTCCTCCAGCACTAAATAAAGTGCAACCTGGAGAGAATGAGTCTACCCTAGGGATTGATTGTTCGGACCATTTCCTAAGGAAATGATTGTCTCGCACCTACCTCCAAAACAGGCCATTCTTCGAAAGTTCTCACAACTATGAACTTCGCCCGACGAGGTAGACCATTCTACTTGACCACTACTGAGAGTGACTGCCAAGAAGAAATATTGTCCTAGACCATTTCCCCACACTTTCCATAAGGGGAATTGATGTCTATGGTACATCAACAATCTATCGAACCATTTTTCAGTACACAAATGACTGTCTGATCTGGACCATTTTCCGAACTGGAAAATGCATGTCCATCAGAAATCTGAAACCACTTTCCGAACTGGAAAGGAATTGCTCATCCTGGACCATTTTTCGAACTAGAAAATGATTGTCCATAAATCAGTAACACATCGGTGCTCCCTCCCAACCTGGGACTAATCTCTTCATTTTTCAATAAGGAAGTCGTCTCCACGAGCTCTAGCTTGTTCTTCTGAGTACACAAGCTTTTTCCTCTTGGACAGAAGCTTTACCAAAATATCTTATATCTGCTCATTTATGGAGATATATTGGAGAACCACTTCTCTTTTCTGGACTTCATCATGGAGAATGTAATGGTCGATCTCAAAGTACTTTGATCTGTCTGGAACATTGGTTTTTCTCTCAAGGTTTCATATAGATATGATCATTATAGTATATCATAGTTGGATTCAACTCTTTTGTTTCATGCTAGCTCATAACATCGTGGCAAGGCTCAAACTGGAACATATCCAAGTAGCACTTCTTCTGTCATCATGAGAGTTTGTCATGGATTAGATATCCATCATCCTAGACTTCTGAGTACCCATTCTAATACAATATCTCCGTTATAGAAATTTTTCACCACACTTTTGTTGTGCATTGGAGGCTCTGCACCAAGTTGTTTGAATCCATACAAGATCTTCTTCCATCTGCATACAATAGTCTCTTTCTGGTATACCTCAAAACATTGGGGTTGCTCTACATACGCTTCTTTGTTCAATTACTCTGTTGAGGAGAACAATCCTTACATTCATCTGATGTGAACTCCAATCCATGGATATTGCAGGAGATATAATGGCTCAGGTATGTCTGGTTACTGGAACAAGCTATCATCATAGTCTTCTCCCTCCATTTGGTAGAACCTTTAGTTCTGGATCTTACAATGCTTCCATTCATAAGTCTTCCATACACTGTTCTTTATCACAACTTCCATTTCTTTTGCTTGATTGCTTCTAGAGGGTTCAGACCAAGCTGGTAGTCTTGTGATTCTCGATATAATGATTGGTTGTTCTGGATTTTCTTTCTCTCTTGGAATCTTCATGTTTCTCTTTAGCTCTTGGGTCCATGGAGTTTTTCTATAGATTCCATGCCTTGAAGATTCTGAATTCTTCCTTTCATCATAGGATCATGGATGTGGATGGAAAACCAAGGATACTTTAAGGCTTATTTTCGAAGAAAACTTCTTCTAAAGTCAAACCGAACACGTTTTTCTTTTCATGGCTGCTACCATTGATGGGAACATGGATAGATACTTCATAATCCTCAATGGATCATATTATTTAGGATGATCTCCCTCCTAATCCTTGCTTCATGCATGCTCTTCTTTTGGAATTATATAATCGGATCCCTCCATCTAAGAGAGTCCACGCTTCCATATGCATCTTTATCGCTTTCTGCAAAGTGTCACAAGTCTTTTTCTAATTTCCTCTTATGTTAATAGCTTCCACATGAATTGTTACCAAGGGTTGTCGATGTACGTCATCTTTTCATGTGTATTGCTTGACTTGTAGTCATCGTGATAACAATCCTTATCTTGTTATTCTTCCATAGGTATTGTTTCTCTTTGAACATCTTATCTTCTAAGAAATGGATATGCAATTTATGTACATAAACTATGTAAACATGGTATGTACAAGAATTATGAAGAATATTGTTACCTTGTCTTAGAAGAAGAGGTTTGTTTTATCCTGCTTGGCCTTCTTTGAGGGTTCCCTTTCTTCGACAATTGATGCTTTGTGTGTTTCCTTCCTTTTCTTTAACTCAGGACAATGATTCTTGTAGTGACCATATTTTCGATAATTGAAGCATTGTATTTTTGACATATCTTTCTCTTGATTTGGTTTCTTCTTGGAGCCAAACTTCTTTTTATTCCTGAAATTCTTGAACCTTGTTGTGAAGCCTTGATCATCGTATTTCTTTTGGGGTTTCTCTTTTGCACTGATCATTGATTCTTCTTGTGCACAACAAGTCCAAAGTTCTTCAAATGTGGGATACTCCTTCCTTGTGTTCATGCTTGCGACAAATGCATCCCATGTTTTGGGAAGACCATTGAGTACTATATTTACCAGTTCCTTCTTTGAAATTATTTCTTCAATAGCTTGTAGCTGATCTCTTAACTAATAGATTCTCACAAGGTATGATGTTATGTTGTCATCATCATTCATTTTCATGTCACGGAGCTCATTCTTCATACTCATTACTTGTCCAATGTTTCTGACTGAGAAGAGGTTTGTTAGGGCATCATACATCTTCTTAGATGAGTCAAGATGGGAGATGTAGGGTATCAAGTGGTATTTTATAGAGTCCACTATGATACTCATGGAATTGATGTCATTGTCTTTGAACTTCTCCATAACTACAACGTTATGAGGTTGCTTCTCTTTTCCTTCTCCGAACTGTGGTTCCATGATCTTTCCTTTCACGATGTCCAACACTTTATTCTTGGCAAGGATGAGGTCAATCCTTGTCTTCCATGCTCTGAAGTTAGAAGCCCCTTCTAACTTGTTTTATGACTTCATAGAGTAAGTCATAACTACTTTGACTTGGTCAACCTTTGACTTTGACCAAAAACTCAAACTTGATGTCTTGGCTTGCTAAGAATACCAGGAGGTGCGCTAGGCTAGGGCGCACTGGGCTATCCAAAAATTAGGTCAATTTCTTCACTTAAGGTGCCCCAACAAGAGGGTTAGGTTTTCGTTGCTGCAACAAAAACTGGCTGAAATTGAAAATACAACTGATTAAATCCTCCCAATCTATCTTCCAACGGTTAGATTGTCTGAAGATAATGTGGGCCCATAACCTGTTAGAAATAATGGATGTGCTCATTTCATGACAGACAATATAAAAATATTGTCACCCAACCATAAGCCGAAGCCACCCCTGAGCACCTTAACCTTGACAGAGAATGATTCTGGAACCAAACCAATAGCCAACCAAGGCTAATGCACCAAGCAATACTGATCAGAAAGTCCAACCATAACCAATAGAAAGTCTGAGCCTAAACCGAGAATACAAATTGTAGTAGTTGCGGCTGCAACTACTACCCAGACTTGCGCACTTGCCCAGTTTCTACAGTGTGCACTTATTCCCAGCTGAAATTTAGAGCTGTGTATACAAAATGAGGTTTGGCTACTTGTATTTATATTGTTTTTCCTGACCTGTCTAGGCTAACTTCTCAGTCTGGAGGCTAAATACTTAATATTGAATATTTCCTTGAGCCGAATTGACTTATAGGGTTATGTTCAATGCTTTAGGGTTTCTTCTTGCTTCCTGGAATATTCTATTATTGTCAGGGTTACACGTGGAGGTAAATACCTCTTGCAACTACCATAATATCAACACTCCCTCCTAGCTAGGGAGGTATTGAAGGTAATGGTATTGAGCACAAACATACCATTCAAATGATAGCATCATCGTAGTCGTACAAACTATCTTATGATTAGATCATGAGCACGATCATCACTATCACCTAATAGCATCAACTTCATCATCTCTCGAAGCCATACTCTATATGAGTAATCATGCATGATACTGAATAAGCCACTTACTCCATAGAGTGATACAAGGACCATTCTTCTAATCTGGACATACGTCCTAGAAGAATGACTATCCCAACAGATGCTAAAATCTACCCCATGGACTACATAGACCATTCCTATAAGAATGTCAATCTAGGACTATTTTCTAATCAAGTCATAGAGATCCATATCAACCTATATGCCTTAGAAAATACCGGTACTGAACCATTTTTCCTAATCGGGCCACAATCTGCGCCTTAGGAAAATACTAGTCCATGTCATGTCAACAAACTTTCAACCTGGACATTTCTCCATAGGGAGAATACCTGTCCACTAACAATCTGTTCTATCTGGACAATTCTCTGCCTAGAGAATGTTTGTCCAAAAGAAAAATGACTATCCATCTACTTGATAATCATTTTCAACACTATTGATAGTCTACATGGCAATCAAAACAATGTCATTCAATAGAGCACAATTGTGTCTATCCATAGTAGTACATAACTACTATCCAGTGGTACACAACCACACCAAGTAGTACACGACTACTCAATCAGTGACACATAGTCACAACCAATGGAACACATCCACCACAGTAGCATACATCTACTATCTAGAGACATACAGTCTCCATGGCGGTCATATCATCTGATATCAACCTGCACAAAAGAAAATATCATGATATAAACTGAGTCATCTTGGTCATTCTTCCACTCACATCTGTGAGATCTGGAAGAGCATCTTCCCTCAGAAAGTAAAACATCAGCCATGAGCTATCTAGACTATTCTTCTCAAGCATAGAAGAATAACTGTCCTGATTTATGAGCCTGGATCATTCACCTATCTGGGCCATTCCTCCGGCACTAAAAAAAGTGCAACCTGGAGAGAATGAGTCTGCCCTAGGGAATGCTTATCCCTGATTGTTGAACCTGGACCATTCACCTAACTGGGCCATTCCTCCATCACTAAACAAAGTGCAACCTGGAGAGAATGAGTATGCCCTAGGGAATGACTGTCCTGCACCAACCTCCAGAATGAGCCATTCTTCGAAAGTTCTCAGAACTGTGAACTTCGAAAGAATGACTACCCTACGAGGCGAACCATTCTACTTGACCACTAGTGAGAGTGACTGCCAAGAAGAAAGACTGTCCTAGACCATTCCCCCACACTGGCCACAAGGGGAATCGATGTCTATGTTACATCAATAATCTATCGAACCATTTTCATTATGAAAATAACCGTCCGATATTGACCATTTTCCAAACTAGAAAATGCACGTCCGCCTGAAATCTCAAACCACTTTCCAAACTGGAAAGGAACTGCTCATCCTCGACCATTTTTCGAACTGAAAAATGATTGTCCATAAATCAGTAACACATCAGTGCTCCCTCCCAACCTGGGAGTAATCTCTTCCTTTTTCAATAAGGAAGTTGTCTCCATGAGCTCCAACTTGTTCTTCTGAGTACAATTTTTTTTTCCTCTTGGACAGAGGCTTTACCAAAATATCTTCTATCTTCTCATCTATGGAAATATATTGGAGAAGTACTTCTCTTTTCTAGACTTCATCATGGATAATGTAATGCTCTATCTCAAAGTACTTTGGTATGTCTGGAACACTGGTTTTTCTTTCAAGGCTTCATATAGCTTTGATCATTATAGTATATCATAGTTGGATTCAACTCTTTTGTTTCCTACTAGCTCACAACATCGTGGCAAGGCTCAAACTAGAACATATCCAAGTGGCACTTCTTCTATCATCATGAGAGTTTGTCATGGATTAGCAATTCATCATCCTGGACTTCTGAGCAACCATTCTGATACAATATATCTGTTATAGAAAGTTTTCACCACACTTCTGTTGTGCATTTGAGGCGCTGCACAAGGTTGTTTTAATCCATACAATATCTTCTTTCATATGCATACAAGAGTCTCTTTCTATTATACCTCAAAACCTTGAGGTTGCTCTACATACACTTCTTTGTTCAATTACTCTATTGAGGAGAACAATCCTTACATTCATCTGATGTGAACTCCAACCCACGGATATTGCAGGAGATATAATGGCTCAGGTATGTCTGGTTACTGGAACAAGCTATCATCATAGTCTTCTCCCTCTATCCGGGAGGACCTTTAGTTCTAGATCTCACAATGCTTCCATTCATAAGTCTTCCATACACAGTTCTTTATCACAACTTCCATTTCTTCTGCTTGATTTCTTCTAGAGGGTTCAGATCAAGCTGGTAGTCTTGTGATTCTCGGTATAATGATAGGTTGTTCTGGATTTTCGTTCTCTCTTGGAATCTTCATGTTCTTCTTCATATTTCTCTTTAGCTCTTGGGTCCATCGAGTTTTTCTATAGATTCCATGCCCTGAAGATTCTGAATTCTTCCTTTCATCATAGGATCATGGATGTGGTTGGACAACCAAGGATACTTTAAGGCTTCTTTTCGAAGAAAATTTCTTCTAAAGTCAAACTGAACACATGCTGCTTTTCATGGCTGCTACCATTGATGGGAACATGGATAGATACTTCGTAATTCTCAATCGATCATATTATTTAGGATTATCTCCCTCCTAATCCTTGCTTCATGCATGCTCTTCTTTTGGAATTATATAATCGGATCCCTCCATCTAAGAGAGTCCATGCTTCCGATTGCATCTTTATTGGTTTCTGCCAAGTGTCACAAGTCTTTTTCTAATTTCCTCTTGAATGTTGACTTCTTTC
>ML842818.1:0-39226 GCA_009831015.1 Picea engelmannii
AGTTGAAGCATTCAACAAAATCTTGGAGACAACATTGACAAATATTTGCAGTGTGAACAAGGATGACTGGGATTTAAGAGTACCAGCAGTACTCTGGGCTTATAGAACCACTTGCAAGAAATTAACAATGCAGACCCCTTTTAAGTTGGTTTATGGTCTTGAAGTTGTTGTCCCAATGGAGTACTTGGTACCAAGCTTAATAATTGTTGCATTTACAAACATGGATGATATTGACGCTATTCATGAGAGGCTAGCACAATTGGTCGAACTAGAAGAAGACAGATTCATTGCAAGCTTCCATTAGCAAACTCAGAAGGAACGAGAAAAGGCCTATCATGACAGACACATCAAGAAGAAGATATTCAGGCAAGGTGCTTTAGTACTAGTATATGACAGTAAGTTTATCAAACACCCTGGGAAGTTTAGAATACATTGGCTTGGACCATATGAGATTGCCTGTGTTACAGAAGGAGGAGCTATGCAGCTCAAGACATTGCAAGGAGACTCGAAGAAAGGCTTGGTGAATGGGAGTCGACTGAAGTTGTACTATGACAACCAGCTGCCTCATAGCTCTCAGTAGAATCAAGAAGACAAGCATCCAGGTACCAGGTGCAGTTGAAACTGGGTACCAGACACAGAAAATACAGTCTGCACAAGTATGGAAAGGAGGCATAAAGAAGAAAGCAAGGGCTGAACTGTGTAGTCGAAAGTCGAAGTAAAACAAGAGGATCAGATCTCAAGTGCCTCGGGACGAGTCACATGTGAGTGTTGGGGGCCTATTGGCCCTTGGTTATGGAAGGAAGAAAAGATGAAAAGCAAGCTTCACAGGAGACACAGTGACTGTCACTGGGTCAAAGTAAGCAAAAGAACAGAAAAGATGGAGCGAAGTGTGGAAAATCAAGTTGTTGAATGAGGAGATCAAGGATGATAGATCAGTAAGGAAGATGGACTGAGGATGACTCAGGAAGTGGAAAAATATAGCATTATATTCCTTGGAGCATCGCGAGATGAAGAAGGAAAGACTGGCTAGCGAAGCCCAGAAAAAATGGGCCAAGTTGACCTAGGGTTGTAGATACCTAGGGTTTTGGTAATTAGGGTTTTGACACCTAGGTTTCGACCTAAGGTTGTCGGTGAGGGATTGTAATGTATAAATAGAGGTCGAGAGGACCTAGGTCTGGGGGGTACTATTGTTAATCCTTTTTATTGGTCAATTGTTCATTGAGAGAATGTTGTACTGTGAGTAAGAGAAGTGTTGAGAGTGAGAGCCTTCTGGCATTGTAATATCTTCAGTTGGGTGCGAAGATCAAGTCCTACAGTTGGGTGCGCAGGAAGGGGAGAAGGAGAGAGAGAAGAGAAAGGATCTATTGGCCAAGAGCACAGATCAGAACTGTAAGATTTATCTTAATATATCATAAGCACAGTTATGTGGACGTAGCCCTAGAGAAAGGTTGAACCACGTACATTTGTTTTTGTGTGTGTGATTGATGCTTTGAGCTGTGTCATTAATATATTGTTATCTGCATTATTGTATTAGATCAGATCTATAGATGTGAAGGATAGATCTAGTTAGTTGAATGATATATGCATGTTATGTTGTTGTTGTAATAAGAACCACTTGATATTCCCCTGGTTGTAGACATCTATGTCCTGCAACCCCCTCATAGTTGCTTTGGGTGAGATTGCATCTGCTTCGCAGGTGCTGCCAAAAGGGCCAGTAGCTAGGGCTTGTTGGTGTGCTCTTCGAGCTGAACCCTTGGTCTGCCCCTATGCCAACAATTGGTTGGTTAAAACAATCGACATATGTGGTACAATGGTTGGTGCTTGTGGTGTTAATTCATTGGAATATTCCTTGATTATTCCCATGGAGGTCATAGGTTCGACTCCCATCATATTAAAAAAAAATTGGATAAGGCCATATTGGCCTTCTCGAAGGTGCCATGTGGCACCCCCTGATTGGTCCATGTGCGCCATGTCACTTTTCAACTTGATGCCACTTAGCGCACCCTAACAGGTTTCGTACTGTACAACCTGTTGACAGGGCTACCACGTCATTTATATGGATGGCACATGATAGTCGATTACTGGTCCAACTGGGTTCCAAATCAATCGAATTTGGGTGAAACGTGACAACCCCTCGTGTTTCCATGTCAACATGCTGAAGTCACCTATCCACGTGTCACTTTCTGAGCTTTTCATTTGTCGTATAGATGTCAATGTCATCATGCCACATCGATTGTATAAGAGGACATATGTCATTCCCTTATTCATCCAACTCACTATATGGATGGCCACGTGTCAGCCTATGGGACTGCCACATGTCCTGCCATGTTTGACCTTTTGATTGTTGGTTAAAATATTCAGAACATCATAACTTATTCATACAGAATCTATTTGAGTCGATTCACGTGCCATTGGAAATATCTCGTCGGACTCTATATAATGAAGTCATTTTCATTTGCATTTGAGATGATCATTTTTTTAGCGTTCTTGATCCTCCTTGATCAAAACATGACCATGGGAAACAACTCATAGATTTTGCAATAGGGGGCCTAATACATTATGTTCATTTAGTTATTATCTTGTAGAAGAAATCCATTATAAAGAACAACACCATTGAATTCAAGAGAATTATTTTTATAATTGATTATGAGATTCAGTGACCTCCTTTAAAATTGATAGCATGCCACGTTTCTCAAAAACATACAAAACATTTGGCAAGTCCCTCCTAGGTTTTGATAGCAAAGAAAACTCGACAATAGGGTTAGAAAACCCTAGCTCCTCTCCCCTATAGTGAATTTGTGTCATCATTAATGATGTATCCTTTGGCACTACTAATACTTTGCAGATGTGAAAGTCATTTTAACTTTTTAGTTCCATAATGATTTCCAAATAATTGGTTCATCAATAATATAATTATTATTGTATCGTGTTCCCATTCCAATTACAACACTCAGTACATAGCATCAGTGGTTTGTTTTAAAACCTATATGCTACTTAATTATCAATCTACACATCAACTATTTTTAAGTTGCAATTTCCTTGATAGAAAACCAATTCAATATACACATCATAACATTTTCTCTTATATTTTTGTGATAATATAATTGTTTGCATCTCCATACTCATCTAAGAGGGTTGCAAAATCTTATAAGATATTTTTAAGCAATATAATCATGGTTGGCTTTATTTAAAGAAACTTAAACATACACATGAACACCTTTCATACACTTTAAGAGCTAGTAACTAACTTAAATGATGTTAGCTAGTAGCTACTTTAAGTGATGTTATTAGTCCATTTTTTATGGTAATAAGGATATTGTAAATAACATGTCTTTTTTTAATACTTATATACACAAATCAAGGGGTTTAACTTAAATTTTTAGCCTCATATTCCATTAGACACTTTTTCTTGACATATCAAATACTTACAACATTTTTTTAACCAATCAGAATAATTGAGGTTTTATTTGGCCTCATATCGAGACACAACCCACATTGTCCACCAAAATCTTAGTTTAAAGAACACCTTTACTTAGTAATTTTTCTTGAAATCAAGTAATGATAGAAATAAGTCTAGCATTTATTTTGACATTAAATGTTTGTTTTTCAATGTGCTTCTTTCCATACTATGACCTTATAATGATTTTCAAGTTCACAAGCAACGTGGCTATCAGTTTAGTGGCAATGTGGTTGTCAATATGTTTGACATGAGTATAGCATGCAATTATATTGCTCTATTTCAATTGCAACTACGTGGGACAAAGTGCACAACCAACCCCAATTTAATTCCATTCTATGAAGAGATGAAATAACAAAACATAGATACCTAAATGGAAGACGAGGTGGCTCGAACAAGGTCGCTCAATGCATCCCAACTTCTCTTTGAGAAATAATTTCATCTCTAGCCTCTAATTTTGGCTGGTCATAGTCTCTAACTCTAGTTGGTCAAAGTATTTACTTTTGGTGTAAGATGGTACTATTTTAGATCTAGCAATCTCAACATTCTATAAATGAGTTCCTTTCTCAAATTCAAGTCTTTTATTTTAATCAAAAACTAAATTCAAGTATTTCATTTTAATCAAACATAAGTACTCATAAGTTGTTGTGGCCAATACATAATGGTCTTGTAGCAAGGTACACAATTATTTTTCCAAGCACATAGCAGTGAACTTAAGAAAAAAATTAACTCTTCACAAATTTTTTGAGGTAGACCATTTACCATAATTTCTTTGCAGGTCAATGTACCTAATCATTTATTATGATGAATTTTTTAGTCAATAAATAATTTGAACATATTCTCATATGGATCGGTATTGTTGGACACAAAAGAGAAGGAAATATTTTTAGGCAAGCCACTTACTTTATATGTCACAAAGATATGTTCTTGGACAGAAGAGATGTTGATGGATTTGTTGCTCCTACCCCTACCATCTAAAATCCCTAGCTCTGCATTCCACCTTCATAGTGTGCAACATTGTTCCTATATGATCAGTACTACAATGGCATATCCTTAGGCTTTAATACTCTCCTCATCGCTTCTCTCTTTGCAATTAAAATATTTCACTCTAATATTTGTCTCTATTTTCATTTGTGTTCTTTCTTATTATTTTCCCACGACTTTAATACTATCTTCATTGCTTCTCTTCATGCAACTAACAGATTTCATCTAATATTTGTCTTTGTTTTACTCTATGTGTTCTTTCTCATTGTTGTCAATGATAACTATATTTGATATCTTTATCATTCAAATATATGGTTTTGTCTCAATTTGGTATTGAACAAAGAAATTTAGCATAGCTCAAATGGAGTTACAATCTATGTTCCTTTGTGTGTTATTTCTTATTGTTTTCAATGATAACTACCTTTGATATCCTTATCATTGAAATCTATGGTTTTGTCTCAATTTGGTATTGAACAAATAAATTTAGCATAACTCAAATGGAGTTACAATCTAGAGAAATTATGGAATGTCAGTTCCGAATCCAACCATGACTCTACCTAGGTTGTTGAGATTCCCTATAAATGGGTCCGAAAATGCACCTTGTAGAATAGCATTTCAACCCATTCTAATAGAATACTTAGACAATTAAATGTGTTACAAAGTGTTTGACACATCATAATGATCTCACCCCTGTTGAAATTTTGGTATGCACGTTTAACCATAGACAATGTCACATCATTGTCACCCAACCATAGGCATTCACATATGCCACCCTCAAGCACACTAACCTTTACTTAGAATAATTCTAGCAAGATTACTCCAGAACCAATAGATAAACTCTAGTTTCTAACTGCAACAACAACTCAAGATAAGTAGAGTGCTCCTTCTCCAAGGGTAGCGCACAAGAGATAGAGTCTCCATATCCAAAAAATAAGTACCATACACAATTGTAGTAGTTGCAGCTGCACAACTCTCTCTCTCAAACTTGCGCCATACTTAGCAAGAATATCATGAAGAGAGAGACCAAAACCAAGAGATGACCATGCACCCTTACTCCTCCTTGCAGTTGCAACTGCAGTTCTCCACAAGACTTTTCACACTAACTGGGTGTACAAATGAAATAAAACGTCATCTATTTATATTAATCTATCTTGTGACTTTTCTGGCTGGGCCGACCTTACTTTCTAGTAATTATATTTTATGTTTATCTTTTTATTGTGGAGACGACTTGTATTTCTGGAAGATAATATTCTAATATTATCTATTCTACTAGGTCGACTTGTCTTCTAGGGCTTCCACACATCTGTTTAATGGTTCACTTGCTTCTGGAATATTCTATTCTAATTCATAGGTTACACGTGGAGGTTAATACCTCCCATAGCTACCAAAACATCAACACTCCCTCTTAGATAGGGAGGTATTAACTAATATTTTCTTCATGTAGTCGTATCAAACACATCTATCCATCTCACATGGCATGGGAAAGACTCACATGGTCTTGCAGACTAGTCTACAAGTAGCATCACCATAGCCACACAGGCTATCATATGATCAAATAGATCATACAACAAGTATCACCATCATAGCCACACATTAGCCATCTAGCTAGAAAACACCTTGAACACTATTGGTTGTCCCTCCAGCTAGTAACCTTCAATACTTATGATCGACACTCTAACTGGGGATCATTTATGACACTACAGTTCAGCATCTAGTTCATACAAAACTAATAACTCGTCATCTCACACAGAATCTAACTCAAAAATTTAACACTCCCTCTTAATGAGGAAGGTATTCCTCTTGGCACAATAATCATCACTTATTCTGTGCTTCTGCACACCTCAATCATTGTCCTACTATCAATCAGGGATCTATATGTCATAGTAAGTTATGCACTTTCAATGGAGTAGTGTACCATCCTTTGTTGGAGTAGAATACCAACCTGCGTTGGGGTAATATACCAGCCTACGTTGGATTAGCATACCAACCTGCGTTGGGGTAGTATACCACCGTTGGAGTACCAACCTGTGTTAGGGTAGCATTCCATCCTACATTGGAGTACCAACCTGTGTTGGGGTAGCATACCAGCCTGCACTGGAGTACCAACCTGCGTTGGGGTAGCATACCAATGTGCGTTGGAGTACCAACCTGCGTTGGGGTAGCATACCAGCCTGCATTGGAGTACCAATTTGTTATGGGGTAGCATACCAGCCTACGTTGGGGTAGCATATCAAGCTGCATTGGAGTACCAACATGTTGGGGTAGCATACCAGTCTGGGTTAGAGTACCAACCTGCGTTGGGGTAGAATACTAGCATGTGTTGGGGTAGAATACTAACCTACGTTATAGTACCAACCTACATTGGGGTATCATACCAGCCTACGTTGGAGTACCAGTCTGCGTTGGAGTACCAACATGCATTGGGGTAGCATACTAGCATGCGTTTGAGAACCAACCTGTGCTAGGGTAGCATACCAGCCTATGTTGGAGTACCAAACTGCGCTGGAGTAGCTCCAACTACTGGGGATCTCATCACTTCCCTCTACTGGGGAACACATCACTTCTCACTACTAGAGAAAAAAAAATTGGACCACTCCAAGCTTGTCCCTGACAGAGGCTTGGTCAACATATCTACTACATGTTTATCAGTAGCAATATACTAGAGAAAGTGTCTCATCGTGATATTCTCCCTCTTGGTGGGAGAATCCTTTAGACATAGATCATGCTTTGTATATCTCTAGCATATTTATCTGCAACAAGCTTGATCTTGTATATAAACTTGGAAGTCACCACTTACTTCCCTTCTAGTCTCGGAACCAAGGAAAAGATATGTATCCCATATGTATCCCAATCCTTCTAACTGGCTTCCTCCTCGATCATTGTAGAAAAGTCTACTGAAGCAAGGGATTATTCCCATAAGATCTCATATCTCCTCGAAGCCTCTGAAGCTTCGATCTAGCCTCATCAACCCATGGAATATGTCTATCAGTTCTAGATAAACTCTATCTCTTCCATCTGAATCTGAAATTCTTTGAGTCTTCATTCTCCCTCTGAAACTTGACTCCCTTTGATTCTGTATAATTTTCGAAGTCATCTTCTCCTCATGATATGGCTCATCAATGTTGCATCCTACAAAGTTTCATGGGACCACACTGGTCTCTTTTTGGTTACTGCAATGATTCTGGGTAGGCCATTTTGGCTCTACTAATTCCTTTTATTGATCTAAAGAGTGATCAACTGCACTAGAGGGATTTTTTCGGTCATATTTGGAGCCTTCTAATCCTCACAATCAATCTCCATATGAGATATTATATCTCTCTCAAAAGTACCCTTATTCGTCTTATTGTTCTTTGGTACATGGATGTATACAGTCATGTATACAACTTCTTATCTGGATAGTCTCCTCCATGTCTCAAACTAGATACCATATAATATGTTGTCTCATGCAACCATCACTATATCTTCCCTCGGAGTTATCACTTGTGACTTACCCGGAATAAGGACAAAAAAGGGAAAACCAGTAGATAAGAATAATACTCTTATAATAATAAAAACAAGAATGAGAACAATAATCACAGTAGATCCTTCTCAAAGCTATTGCTTGTGACCTGCCTGGAACAAGAACCAAAAAAAATACAATAATAAGAAATAGGAACAACACTCTTCTATCATTGTGATCAATCATTCCTCCATGGTAACCTTCTCGGAACCAGAAAACAAGAAGAAAAAGTATAATAGCATTTTCATAAGAATGTATCTATGTCAACAAGAATAAAACAAAAAGACAATCTCATGGCAATCATCATATTATTACCAAGTGACCTACATGGAAGAAAAACAAGAAGTATCTCATAGATGATATGTTAGTTCATCTTGCAAGCATTTATATCAATAGTACATACATGTTGCCATGTATTCACTATATTTAACAGTAATAGAACCTTTCAAGGATTGTTGTCAAAACTAGTCATGTAGCAATTATCGAACTTGATATGTGCAAATTGGATTATCTTCAAGAACAAGTGTTGTTAATTTTCTTATGATTCTACTTCACTCAAAATGACAAGTATTATATTCAACATGTCCCTTGTACTTAAGACAATATGCTTTATAGACAGAAATCTGAGTTATAGAATATAGTGCAAATCACCACTAAAGTCTCGACCTTAATCAATCTAATATTTTGACTAAAGTTATTTTCTAACTTTAAATTTGAACAGGGGTTAGTATGATAATCATAACTTCAATAGATCAAAATACAACTAGATGTTCATAAGGTCACAATAATGCCATAACAGCTAGAGGCATATGAAAACAATAAAACTTGGAGTGTGTTGTTCCTCTAAATGTGTTGGATCTAATATCCCTCTAGATATACGATTGTTACTTGGACTAGAGATCCCTTCTCATGTAATCACACTCAAAATAGTGATATAGTTTAAACATATATAAGTACATACCTTCGACAACGGCGACAAAAAGTGGCACCATCTGGCAGCAGCGGCAAGAAATGACGAACCCTAAAACTTAAAAGTGATCAAACTTGCAATCTAAAGGTAATTGGAGATGCGTTAGGGTAAGGTGCACTAGAGAAACCAAATATTAAGCCCAATGTTTCACAGAAACTTTACTGCAACTAGTGTTAGGACTGCAACTGGTGTTGCTATTGGTACTACAACTGATGCTACAACTAGCACTGCAAATGGTGTTGCAATTGGCACTGCAACTGGTGTTGCAACTAGCACTACAATTGGTGCTTCAATAAGCATTGCAACTAGAGCTGCAACTAGAACTGCAATTGGTGTTGTAACTAGCATGAAGGAACTAGAAATGTAAACCTAGGGTTTTTACGAGGAAACCCTAATATCTCAACTTCAGAAATTTGCAGATTTGATCCAAGGAAGAGATGTGCCCTACTTAGGTGACCTTCTTAGTGAGTTCAGTAAGTGCTCAACAAGCTTGGCAATGGGGGAAACTGAGGATCTTCCTTCCAGCACTTAGACTGTTACAAAGGAAACTAACTCTAATACCATGTTGAAATTTTGTTATGTTCGTTTAACGATAGGGAATGTCACATCATTGTCACCCAACCATAGACATTCACATATGCCACCCCTGAGCACACTAACCTTTACTTAGAACAATTCTGGCAAGCCTACTCCACAATCAACAAATAAACTCTAGTTGCTAACTACAGCAATAACTCAAGGCAAGTAGAGTGCTCCTTCTCCAAGGTTAGCGCACAAGAGAGAAAGTCTCCATATCCACGGAATAAGTACCATACACAACTGGAGAAGTCGTAGTTACACCAATCTCTCTCTAAAACTTGTGCCATACTTAAAAATAATATCACCAAGAATATCACCAAGAAAATCACCAAGAGAGAGACCAAGACCAAGAGATGACCATGCACCCTTATTCCTCCTTGCAATTGTAGCTCTCCACAAGAATTTGTGCACTAATTGGGTGTACAAATGATCTAAAATGTCCTCTATTTATATTAATCTATCTAGTTACTTTTTTGGCTAGGCCAACCTGACTTTCTGGTAATTATATTTTTTGTTTATTTTTTTCCAGTGGAGCCAACTTGTATTTCTAGAGGACAATATTCTAATATTATTTATTCTGCTAGGCCGACTTGTCTTCTAGGGTTTCGACACATTTTTTTAATGGTTCACTTGCTTCTAGAATATTTTATTCTAAGTCATATGTTACATGTGGAGGTTAATACCTCCCGCAGCTACCAAAACATCAACACTCCCTCTTAGCTAGGGATGTATTAACTAAGATGTTCTTCATGTAGTGGGCTCAAACACATCCATCCATCTCACATTGCATGGGAAAGACTCACATGGTATTGAAGACCATTCTACAGGTAACATCACCATAGCCACACAAGCTATCATATGATCAAACAGATCATGTAAACAAGTATCACCATCATAGTCGCACATTAACCATCTAGCTAGAAAACACCTCCAACACTACTGGTTGGCCCTCCAACTAGTAACCTTCGATGCTACTGATCGACACTCTAACTGGGAATCATTTCCGACACTAAAGGTCGACATCTAGTTCTTACAAAACTAGTAACTTGTCATCTCCTATAGAATATGATTCAAAAATTTAACACTCCCTCTTAACGAGGAAGGTATTCCTCTTGGCACGATCATCATCACTTCTTCTGCACTTCTGCACACCTCGGTCATTTTCCTATTGTCAATAAGAGATCTATATTTCATAGGAAGTTCTGCACTTTCACTGGAGTAGCGTACCAGCCTTCGTTAGAGTAGCATGCCAACCTCTGCTAGGGTAATATACCAACCTCTGTTGGAGTAGCATAACAACCTGCACTTGGGTAGCATACTAGCCTACATTGGAGTACCAGCTTGCATTGGGGTAGCATACCAGCCTGCATTGGAGTACCAACCTATGTTGGGTAGCATACCAGCCCATGTTGGAGTACCAACCTATAATGGGGTAGCATACCATTCTGCGTTGGAGTACCAACATGTGTTGGGGTAGCATACCAGCCTGCGTTGGAGTACCAACCTACGTTGGGGTAGCATACCAACCTGTGTAGGATTACCAACTTGTGTTGGGGTAGCATACCAGCCTGCATTGAAGTACCAACCTACGTTGAGGTAGCATACCAGCCTCTGTTGGAGTACTAACTTGCGTTGGTGTAGCATACCAACTTACATTGGACTACCAACATG
This sequence comes from Picea engelmannii, assembly GCA_009831015.1. Lineage (NCBI taxonomy): Eukaryota > Viridiplantae > Streptophyta > Pinopsida > Pinales > Pinaceae > Picea > Picea engelmannii. Next base: position 11,161 of record ML842818.1, read on the forward strand.
CACTGGGTTATCATACCAGCCTATGTTGGAGTACCAACTTGCGTTGGGGTAGCATACGAGCCTGCGTTGGAGTACCAACCTGCGCTGGAGTAGCTCCCACTACTGGGGATCTCATCACTTCCCTCTACTGGGGAACACATCACTTCTCACTACTGGAGAAAAAACATTTGGACCACTCCAATATTGTCCCTAACAAAGGCTTGGTCAACGTATCTGCTACATGTTTGTCGATAGCAATATACTAGAGCAAGTTTCTTGTCACAGTCTTCTCCCTCTTTTTGGGAGAATCCTCTGGACACAAATCAGGCTTTGTACATCTCTAGGCTATTTATCTGCAACATGATTGATCTTGTAGATCAACTTGGAAGTCACCACTTACTTCCCTTCTAGTCTCAGAACCAAGGAAAAGATATGTATCACGGTCCTTATGACTTTCTTCCTCCTCGATCATTGTATCAAAGTCTACTAAAGCAAGGGAATCTTCCCATAATATCTCATATATCCTCAAAGCCTTTGAAGCTTAGATCTATCATTCTCAACCCATGGCAGCTCTCTGTCAGTTTTGGAAGACGTATCTCTCTTCCATCTGAATCTGAAAGTCTATGAGTCTCCATTCTCCCTCTGAAGCTTGACTCCCTCTGAGTTTGTATAATTTTCGGAGCCATATGCTCCTCATGATATGGCTCATCAATGTTACATCCTGCAAAGTTCCATGGGACCGCGCTGGTCTCTTCTTGGTTATTGCAGTGATTCTGGGTAGGCCCTTCTGGCTCTACTAAATCTTCATAATGATCTGAAGAGTGATCAAATGCACTAGAGGGATTTGTTTGGTCATCTTTGGAGACTTCTGCTCCTTACAATCAATCTCCATTTGAGATATTATGTATCTCGCAAAAGTATCCTTCTTCGTCTTCTTGTTCTTTGGTACATGGATGTATACAGTCGTGTATTCAACTTCTTATCTGGATAGTATGCTCCATGTCTCAAACTAGAGACCATATAATATGTTGTCTCCTGCAACCTTCACTATATCTTCCCTCGGATTTATCACCTATGACCTGCTTAGAACAAGGACAACAAAGGGAAAAACAATAGACAAGAATAATACTCTTATAATAATAAAAACAAGAACGAGAACAATAATCACAGTAGCTCCTTCTCAAAGCTATTGCTTGTGACCTGCCTGGAACAAGAACCAAAATAAAAATACAATAATAAGAAATAGGCACAACACTCTTCTAGCATTGTGATCAATCATTCCTCCATGGTAACCTACCTGAAACAAGAAAACAAGAACAAAAAGTATAATAGAATTTTCATAAGAACATATCTATGTCAACAAGAATATAAAAAATACAATCTCATGGTAATCATCATATTATTACCAAGGTGACCCGCCTGGAAGAAAAAAAAGAAGTATCTCCTATAGGAGATGTTAGTTCATCTTGGAAGCATTTATATAAATAGTACTCACATGCTGCCAAGTATTCATTGTATTTAGCAGTAATAGAACCTTTCAAGGAGCGTTGTCACAACTAGTAATGTAGCAATTATCAAACTTGATATCTACAAATTGGAAACTTATTAATTTAATCAAACCTAGAACTTGGAGTCATATATTCAAGAACGAGTGTTGTTGATTTTCTTTTGAGTCTCCTTTACTCAAAATGACAAGTATTCTCTTCAACTTGTCCCTTGTACTTAAGACAATATGCTTTCTAGATATAAATATGAGTTAGAGAATATAGTGCAAATAAACTCTAAAGTCTCAACCTTAATCAATCTAATACTTTCACTAAAGTTGGTTTCTAAATTTAACTTTGAACAAAGGTTATTATGATAATCATAACTTCAATAGATCGAAATACAACTAGATGTCCATAAGGTCACAATAATGCCATAGCAATTAGAGGCATATGAAAACAATCAAACCTGGAGTGCATTGTTCCTCTTAATGTGTTGGATATGATATCCCTATGGATCTACTATTGTTGCTTGGACTACTAGAGATCCCTTCTCATGCAATAACACTCAAAATAGTGATACAATTTAAACATATATAAGTGCATACCTTCTGCAGCAGCAACAGACAATGGCACCATCCAGTAGCAGTGGCAAGCAATGACGAACCCTAAAACTTCAAAGTGCTCCAAATTGCAATATAAAGGTAATTGGATATGCACTAGGGTAAGGCACACTAGAACAAATAAAGATTAGGCTAAACATTTCACAGAAACTTTATTGCAACTGGTACTGCAATTGGTGTTGGCACTGCAACTAGTGTTGCAACTAGTACTGCAATTGTTGCTACAACTAGAACTGCAACTGGAACTGCAACTGGTGCTACAAGTAGCACTGCAACTAGTGTTGGAAGTGGCACTGCAAATAGTGTTGCAACTAGCATTACAACTGGTGTTACAACTGGCACGAATGAACTGACACTACAAACCTAGGGTTTTTATGAGGAAAACCTAATATCTCAACTTCATAAATTTGCAGATCTGATCTAAGGAAGATATGCTCCCTACTTAGGTGACCTTCTTAGTGTGTTCATTAAGTGCTCAATGAGATTGGAAATGGGGGAAATTGAGGATTTTCCTTCCAGCGGTTAAACTGTTACAAAGGAAACCATCTTTGATACCATGTTGAAATTTTGGTATGTTCATTTAATCATAGACAATGTCACATCATTGTCACCCAACCATAGGCATTCAAATATGCCACCCCCCAGCACACTGAACTTTACTTAGAATAATTTTGGAAAGCCTACTCCAGAACCAACAGATAAACTCCAGTTGTTAACTGCAGCAATAACTTAAGACAAGTAGAGTGTTCCTTCTCCAAGGGTATCACACAAGAGAGAGAGTCTCCATATCCACAGAACAAGTACCATACACAACCACAACAATTGAAACTACACTACTCTCTCTCTCAAACTTGTGCCATACTTAGAAATAATATCACCAAGAATATCACCAAGAGAGATAACAAGACCAAGAGATGACCATGCGCCCTTAGCCCTCCTTACAGCTGCAACTGCATCTCTCCAAAATACTTTGTGCACTAATTGGGTGTACAAATGAGCTAAAACATCCTCTATTTATATTAATTTGTCCAGTGACTTTTCTGGCTGGGCCGATATGACTTTCTGGTAATTTTATCTTTTTCCTCTGGAGCCGACTTGTATTTCTGGAAGATAATATTCTAATATTATTTATTCTGCTAGGCTGACTCGTCTTCTAGGGTTTCCACACATCTGTTTAATTGTTCACTTGCTTCTGGAATATTCTATTCTAAGTCATAGGTTACACGTGGAGGTTAATACCTCCTGCAACTACCAAAACATCAACATTCCCTTGAGGTTTGACAACGCATGTGCCACAATGGAAGAAGCATTTCTACTACCCTACTCTATCCAATTGTAGCCTCATTTTGATAACAACAATGGGATGAACACAACATGCTTCCCCAAGCCTCCCACTAATCTAGACACCGCCTTCATGTATATTGGGATGCATATTACTTCCTTCACCTTGTTTATTTATGAGGGATATGTCATTGTTGTTAAAAATCAAACTAAATTTATGATATACTATGGGAAATGAAAATATTGAGCATGAATAAACCCAGCTAGAATAGACAACAACAAAATCATTTTGAAGCAGCACATCCACATCCTACGAATAAAAGGAAATAAAAAATGACAGATGGCCTAATGGAAGTATCATAGAGGGTGATTCGAGAAAGAACCAATGAGAGGGCCAAAAAAAAAATTTGTGTCGCATCGTCTTTCCATGCATGATGCAAAAACATAGTCGAATGGTGGGTTAGGTGTTACGAGGAAAATCTCTTTATGGCTAGGGGTAAACCACAACAAACGAAAATGAATACAGAAATCAACTTTAATCTCAGGTGTGTTATATAAACAAATATGCTAGCAAGACAAGATAAAAGGCCTACCTCATAGAGACGTTCGATGAAGTCCATCGTTGAGTACTTCAATCAAATCAATACACCTACAACTTGTCCTCAACAACCAAGAAACGCAAGCATATGGTGATAATATATAATGTTAGCACATTAGATAGCATAATCCATCAACATTCATAACAAATACACCCATGGAATAACAATTCAAATATTTGCAAGATATTAATTAGACGAGAAAAGAGTATTTCTATTAAAATGTAATAAATAGAAGTGAATGAATTACAAATTTTTTTGTCGGCACAGTTCGGAACTGAGAAACTAAGTTCCTTCCAGGTGGGCCTCCACCAAAGGCAATCTCATATAAGAGAGACAATGAGGTTCTCAATCAATTAGGGAAGATATTGGGGGTTGAACAATGTGTTCATACTTAAAGGACAAAGGGATGTAGACTCGATATGAAGTGAATAATTTCTCTAGATTAACTTTTCTCTCAAATTTGAATTCTTCTCCCTTTTTCCATAGCTCGGATTTGGCCCATTTGTAGCCTTCAAGTGGAACTGAATTGTCGAGTCGGGACATTTCCAGTATATGGAAGGCCAAGGATCATAGATTTTGTGACGTGACATGAAAACCCAGCACCATTTTTAATTTTAGGCACAAATCACGATGTATGTGGGTTGTAGTGGTGCAACCTGCGTATATGCATGATGTACTATAGGTAGGGCGCATATATGTGGAAAAATAATGTTTTTAGCTCTGGGATTTGCAAAAAGGGACTTCAAGTCTGCATAGGGAAATGGAAAAAGGCCTTTTGTGCAAGTTTGCATAGGGTGAGGCAAATATTGCTATAACAGATGCCCCCTAATGTGTGAGGTCAGAGGAGTATCTGTGATGGCCGAAATACATTATAAGACCCAGAAGTGGAGTAATGGGGACCCAGCTGGAAGAACTAGTTGCTCATTACAATTTGTATTGACTTTGCACACATGGCTGCCAATATGAATTACACTGCATATCCATGTGAAAATATACCAAACAGTTGTCCATGACCATGAATAGGAAATACAAAAGTGGATACATGCTAAAGGCTGTCATAGTCACGAACAAGGCCTAGTCAAACCAGTCTCAAAATCAATCTGAAGATATTTGTATACAATGGAGTACAATCTGATCTCCCGTGATCATTGAAGTCGCATAGGTACTGGTCCAATGAAAGGTAGCAACAGCTCAGGAAATTTGCAACTATAAATTGATGTCTTCAAGTCTTCTACGCAATCTGCCAAAGGTGCAAGTCTACATCATGTGAATAAAGGAGTTGAGGTCGAACACAATGAGACTTATTTTGATTACCGGTCATTGAGGTATACCATTAACAAATGTGAGATAACCTATCGATGATGAAAGTAGGTATCAAGGCACCGAGTACATTCTTACAAGTGTGAATAAAGGAGTCGGGGTCGAACACTTGAAGAATCCATCGATCAGGAGAAATTGATGTATTCCCAACTGTCGATGGTAAGAGAACCTACCACTAATGACTGCAAGCCTCTAGGTACTCATAGGACTCTAAGTCTCATCTCCATAATAGATGAGTTGAATTCGATGGAAGGAGACCCGCTGAAAGGAGAGCAAGGCATATCTCATCATTCAGCACGAGGTAAAAAACAGGAGCTTGATGATTTGGAGGAAATCGGACGAATAACATGTTCATGAACCAACGACCCTATGCATCTTTCGTGTGTGCCAAATGCAAGCGGTACACAAAAAATATCCTTTGAATAGCATCCAATGAGGAAAATTGATAACAAAGACGAGGAAACTACCAATAGGGATAATGGAATCCAAGACATTGCATGAATCCCAATGTGTGAACAGATGTCTTGTCGTCGAACATAAGGGAAACCACCCAGTCAGTGACCAATGAGGAAATGTCAACTATTGGGTTCAATGTTACCTACCAATGAGGAAAGTAGGACCAGGGTGCACAATAGGACTACAACTTCATGTGATTTTGAGACACACTGAGGGTATGGTCGACATGAAAATTAAAGAGTTTTGAGGAGTGGCCAACACAGGTTGATAGACATCCTTTGAACAAGAGCATGAGACATATGGAAGACTATGGCAGCAAAGACTCAATGATGAAACTTTGAGATGCAAGAGGCATCAATCAAACTCTCCATGGCAACTGGAAGAGTAACCAGTCGAGGGAGTAAACTCTTTGTAACGAGCTCAGCTTCCTAAGGTCGTGCTAAACCCAAAAGTTTGATGACAAGTGGACTCAAAAAATTTGTGCTATGTTCAAAGGCGACATGACTGCTTCCAATATAAGATAATACTCCCTTCTCACCCATATTTTTTTGTTTTTTCATAGTCAAATGAATGCTATGATACAGAGGAGGAAACGAGTGTCACAAGTAAGCAAAACTAGTTCCAGCAATGGAACATACCTATGCTCAATGCAAGGAGGTGCATGTGGAAGATGGACACTTGGGGGAATGTTTCCTCTTGGGTATAGGGTGTCAAGCTGCAAAGGATATAAACAAGGCTCTACTTGGTTGAGGATGAAAATTGTTGAGGTGAACGTCTTATAATGCAAAATCAAGAACTAGCAATAGGCTCAATACTGCAAGCAAGGGCATGAGATGCAATTACAACTTAACGCAAAGAAATGTTTTTTTTCATAATCTTAGTCTACTTGGTTTAAAAAGGGATAAAATTGCACCAAATAGATTTCTTTTCAAATCCAATTTACGAGTGTGAAAGAGACAAGTTCACTCGACAATCTTTTCTTTTTTTCAAAACAAGTTGGAAAAAATCTTAAATCAAACTCACGACCTTTCAAATCCAATTAATGATTGTGAAAGAGACAAATTCACTCAGCAATCTTTTCATTTTTAAGACGCGTCGAAAAAGAGCTTAAATCATACTCATTGGGGGATTTCTAGGCGGTATGTCATGGGGGAGTCCAAGGCTCCCATGCAGGATCTCTTTGAAAGGTTAGCATCTTAGGAATAGTTGACATAAGCTTGGGAAAACCCAAAGCTCTCCAAGTCGAGGAGGATAAAGTGCTAGCGGAGGTTACCTTCTCCACGATATATCAGATAATGCATCTTACTTGAAAAGGCATAGAAGGAGGAATTGGATACCCCACAAGACCATCCCAGTCAAAGGGAACCTCTTCAAGACTTGGAGGGAGAGTACTTGGGGAGAGTAAAAATCTCTCTTGTTTAGAAGGTGCAGTACTATAAATTCTAATGACATGGTTGAAGGATGCATCACCATCCAAAAGAAGAGTTGGATTCATAGGACATTGCATCGGTGCGACCACTTCTTCAACCATTGGTTGAATAGGATGAAAGATAACAGGGCTAGGAGATGCACCACCCTCCAAAATGGGAGTGGGGTCCAGTGATGATTGCATCGGCATGACTATCATTTCAATCAAAGGAGAAACTGAGTGTAGGGAAACCAAAGACGACTCATAACCTGACAGGCCCCTAGGTGAGAACCACACTTCCGGTATCCCAGTAGTAGCAAGACACAATCGATTAAGGTGATAAATTTCGGAAATCCTACAAAGGAACTTGGGCTTACGTCTTACACGTCCAGGCTTATCAATTGGATGAATTCCCCCAACGTTATTCACAATGGATGGAGACATGATCTCAGCGTGACTGGAAGAGGCTGGAGGTTCATCTCCCACATGGTGTACAGATATTGGAGATGTGATGTCGGTATGACTCATGGCGACTAGAGTGATTCCCTCAACGTGACTTGTAGAGGATGGTTGTTGGTCTTCAACATGACTTGCAGAGGTTTTCGACCAATATCCAACATGACTAGCAGAGGTTGGTGATGGGGTTCCAGTATGAATTGTAGGGACTAGACTGGTGGTGGTGGTTGGTTGTGGAATTTGAGACCAAGGTCCTGGGAAAGACTGGTTTTGAGATATTGCAGGCCAGGAAGGGTCTTGGTTTACACCCCATAACTATCCGGAAAGGTAGTATCCTCCACGTAATTGATCCATAGAAGTTTGTACAGGAGTCGTCACCGAAGTAGATGTCTGTGAAGAGACAAAAGTATGACCATGATTGTTCAAGTGAGTATATATGTTGCCCCCATGTGAAGAGGTTTTTTGAAGAGGGTAGCATGTACCATAAAATTGATTCCCTCTGTATGAAATACCAGAAGACATATGAGGACCCGCCATGGGAAAAGTGTTATCGCTCTGTAAATTCCCAGAGGTTGTCGCTATGTAGAAGAAATTTACCAGAGACAACTTTATCCAACCGCTTCGAAACTGGGATCTAGTCGTTCCAGTTTCAGAGAGGGATCTCTCTGTAAAATTTAACTTTGTTTTAGATTTTAGATATTAGGCTAGTTAAATAAATCAGACTGTATTGTTTGTTTTATAAAAATGGCTGAAATATCACTTACGCATCCATTGGCCTATGGGGTCTGTTTTATAAAGTTTGAGATCAAAGAACAGATTTTATAAGGTGTTTTAACAGGGCAGGATAATGCAACTGTTAGATCCTTTAGAATAAAATGATGGGTAGCAGAAAATATGAGATAGTCGATTATAACAAAGAAGCATTTAAGAATTTCTTTATCATAATGTCAGAAGATAAACATTTAGATCTTTTAAAAGCCAGAAATAGAGTATACAAAGATAAATTATACACTTCAACTTCTTTTAAATGATCATATATAGAAAACATAAATGATTACAAAGATAGAAAAACCATTCAACGAAGAGGGGAAAACAGCACCAACAGTTAACACACAGGAATCCTGTGAAATGTCCTTTTTATTACTGGCAAATCTCTTCAGAAAGATTACAGTGCTTATAGCTTGCTTGGGCGTAAAGATAAACCCTCAGTACTTCGAAATTTGAAGTATATATAGAAAAGAATACAATCGATCCTATCATTAAAGATCAGGACATGGCAAAATCTCATGCTAACTAACTAGATAACAGAATACAAAATTGTAGGAACTGCTTATGATCTGTTGAATTCTCCATGCTGATTTTGGGGGAAGTTGTTGGCAAGTCATCAACTTGACTTTGATTGTCCTGCATCCTGACTTGTATGTCCACCTCATCTTTTACTCGATCAATTCACACAACTCTTCCCATCTTTGTTGATTGGGGGTGGTGACTTTTAGTAGCCTGCAGTAGATTTCATCCATCTTGGTATATTTGGAAAAAGTCAGCTTGGTCATAAAAATGTACTTGATTTCATGTTGGATATTGAGATCCAACTATAGAGTTTCTAGGAATTCCTTGCCTTTTATGCTTCCCTGTATCCCTAAGAATTTGGAGTTGTCCTTTTCCACCATGGAAATATTTTGCTTGTAGTCAGAAAGTGTCATCAGCTTGTCATTTAGAACCAACAAACCAAGAAGACCTTTCTTCTATAAGGCATCGATCTTGTTGAAGAATATCTGAACTCCGATATCCATGATTTGGGATTTCTCCTCCAGTTACAACATCAGTCCTCTTTTGTTTAGAACTCTCTTGACCTCGAGGATAGTCTTCGTCCTATCCTCAATATTCAGGTTTTCCATCTCTTCCTTAGTTTTTGAATTGAGAAACCTAATGATATCATTTGCTTCTATGGGCATTTCTCCCAACTCTCCCTTGATCTTGTCGATGGCCTGCTTGCTCCTTAACACCAATTCATGTTGCTCGAACATGATTTGCACCATGGGCCAGATTTCATTTATGGATTTTGATATATCCATCCAAATGTTCTCTTTGGCTTCTGCCAGTGTTTTTCCCACAACTATCTGCTTTTGCAGCTGTTGAATCTCCTACTTCAGTTTTTCTGATGTGTGTCTCTTTGTATTGTAACTGGCTTGGAAAGAAGCTTTTATCTTCTAGAGATTCTTTGTCTCATGTTCCAATTTTTTTTATTTTCGTTCCTTGTAAAGTCATCTTCACCATTGATGTTGCTAAAGCTTTAGATGTCCCTGGAACTGTCACTGGGGCAGCTAATGAAAGTTTTGCAGTGGTGGTTGTTGATGTTGTTTTTGTGCTAACTCCTGTGAGGGGAACTGCACTCAGTGGGATGACTTCCATAGGTGTGCATGTTCCTTCTTCTTTACTAACCTTTCCAGCTCTGCTTCCATCTCTTTTATTTGTGCATTATGTTCCATGATCAACTTTATCATCTCCTCCTTCTCACCTTTTGTCTCAGCCATCTCTTTGGCCTGTGAGTCTTCTGTAGATGGTAGTTTTAGTTGCTTCCTCAGAGATGCTATGTCATCATTCTTTTGTTTGAGCATCTCCTCAGTTGCTTTCACATTTGATGGGTCATACCCAATTTTGAGCACCAATTCTTCTAAAGACTTAATCCTATTATCCTTTGCAAAAAATGAAACCTTCTCCAGTTTTAATTGAGTCTGAACATTGTTCAGAGAAAACTGTAATTTTGCAGCAGTAGTGGAAGCATTGGTCAATTTTGAGAAAACCATTTCTCCAGTCTGCATGTGCATATCCATTTGATTAGCTGGATGTATAGCCTTAGCATCAAATTCAAGTGTTTATCTTTTGTAATCAGTGATTTCCTTTGGATGAGGTACTTGTGCCTGCAGAAATTCCATGTACATTCTCCCCTTCTCTGTGTCGAAAGAAGAGAGCAGCCTATGATGTGTTGTTGATGTTTGTTTCCAGAATTGAGCATAAGTGTTGTTGGCCAGCCTCTCATTTTTCTTCTTAATCATATCGTATTTCTCAAAAATACTCAACTTTGCAGCCCCTTGAGTTGGTCGGTTGATCAGTGAGGTGTCAGTCTGCTTCGTGGATGAAGAAGTAGACATGATCTGTTGGCTGCTTGAGACAGGAGGTGAATGATCTCCTTGCATAATTATAGTGGACTGGGTCTCTTCTTCACCAAACCTGCCAGTTGTATGACTGGTTTTTGGCCTTTTCTTGTATACCTAGAAATCCTCAGCTGAGACTTCAGTGATTGAAGGGGAGATATCCTTTCTGTGTCTTTTCTCCTTTGGTACCTGTGGAGTAGTGGCTTGTGAAATAATGGTTGGAGGAGATTGTTGTTCTGCTTCTTCCAGAGTGTTCACCTCCCACTCTGTTTGGTTCATAAACTTCTTGATCTCCGGTTTGGGCACATGAGCGTATGGGGAACTTTTATTCTTGAATCTCATTTCTGTAGTAAGCCCACACGGATCATAGTGCCAAAGGAAACTAATGTCAAATTCCATTTCCTTGAGTAGTTTGTTTGCCTCTTCCCCGGCAGCTCGATTGTTACAAATAAAGGATCCTATCTGCCCTTTAATTCTCAGTTGTTGTTTCTTCTTCAAAGATAAAAAATGTATATCGTCTGAGTTGATCATTTGCCTAATGTACTCCAAGGCGAATATTCTAACAGGCAAGTATTTGGGCATCTTATAGGGAGCTAACTCACATCCATATATTCTGATCTCTGTGTGATTCTGATACAGATACCAGTCTCTCGTCTTTGCGAGGTCTGAGAGGTGTAGAATTCTTTGGATCTCTTCATTTATCCTCTACTCTTGCATACCACTGAGCATAGTTACCATTGGGTGGTAAAATTTCTCTATGAATTGCTTGAAACTGAACTTTGTTGAGTTCATTCTCAGTAATGAAGTCCAAGAGGTGACAGTTTTTGGCTTGCCATCCTGGTCAATCTTCTGCATGGGGAAAAGGAACTTATTTTCTTGATAGAACACGAACATGTACGCCAGTACTGAGGAGTACCGGAACATGCCTTATGTGGGTAACTTGAACAACTGATCGTGAATATTGTCAGCCAGGAAAACGTTGTAGTCGAATGGCACTGTGGGGCTCCCCTCGGTGGAAAATATAGATAGGTAACCTAAGATTGGCTCATCTACCCATCCGTCTGAGTAGTATCCAAGTAGGTTGCAGAGGGAAGAAATGATTTGATTTCCTTTTACCAAGAAAATCGATGATCGATAGGGGGGATTGGTTTTGGGTATTGGAGCATTCTCAGGGAGGAATAGTTCAAAGATCTGTGCTCTCTGCGGAAAATACAACTTCTGATACATGTCGGTTAGGACCTCAAGAGTTAAAGGAGAGAAGGATTTGGCTCTGGTTATTTACAGCATCTGGTCAATGGCTTCGGATGTGATAGTGAACAAGGTCTCTCTAGAGGATGATACAATAGTTCTCTGGTCGGGAAGGTAATGTGCCTAGCACTTGAGGGCGAATTCAGGGAAATGGTGAATCTGGGGAAACATGTACAGTGGAAGATTGGACTCCCAGAGTCCAATCTCCTCACTTTGGTCTAGGAAAATGTCTATGAGCCATGAATATAGCTCAGTGAAATCAAAATCACATCTTTTCTCAGAGATGAGGTATTCTTTGTCGGCCAGAGGGATCCAGTCGATATTAACGGGAGGCGGCAAGAAAGGATTTTCCTCGATTTCTAACTGTTTGGAATTTGGCGCTATCACTTCAACAAGTACCTGAAATTTGAAACAAAAAATGTTAGCGGGTAATGGTTATGGCTGGGTCACTGACTGAAACGATGAGGAAAATGAGCTTCTGGCATGCGGAGAGTGTGAGCAGTGTGAAAATGGCAGAGGAACGGGATTAGATTTGGGTGAACGAGTATCCGTTGGGCGCGGGGGACAGGTCAGCAAGATAACGAATACGTTATCTTGTATTAATTTGCCAACGGATATCTGGGACTGAGGCGATGGGCCAGTGACGGGTTAAGGGTGTTTGAGGGTGACATGGAGGGTAATGAGTGGGGGGAAATGACATGTGGCGGGTGAATGGAGGACGAGGTACGCTGACAGAATAATGGGATATGACCAGTGATAAGTGGTAGTGGAGTGTGACATCACGGGACAGTGAGGAAGTGGAGTGTGATGTCATGAGGTAGCGGTTATATAGAAAATCTTGTATGGTGGTATATCGAAGGGGGGGTAGGTAGTAACTGGTTTAGAGTGAGGGGGGTCCAACATCATGGATTTGCGCCACGTTAGGATGGGGCCCGCCTGGAAATACCACCATATCGGACCCCCCCACCATTAAAGATAGAACGGTCGAGGGGGTCCGGAATTTCTTTTCAGCCATAGATCAAAGCACCATTAGATCAACGGTAGATCTATGCGCCCTCTTTAATATCCATATCGGACCCCCCCCCCCCCCCCCCATNCCCCCCCCCCCCCCCACCATTAAAGATAGAACAGTCGGGGGGGTCCAGAATTTCTTGTTGAGAGTAGATCTAAGCACCATTAGATCAACCGTAGATCTATGCACCCTCTTTAATTTTCGAGCGCGAATCAAATCACGAAGCGAAAACTTTGGATAGCGCTCTTTCATGGGTTTTTTGCATTGCTTCCCTTGCAATTTGTCACCATGGGGTTAGGAAACACATTTCAAACATCAAAATCATGAATTTTCATCGAACATCATGCATGTTTTATTGAAGGAAAAATTGGCTAGCCTATGTCCTATCCTACCTACCTACACATTTAGCCCAAATTAGACTGTTGGGCCAAGAAATTCCTCTACCTTGGGGCTATTTGACCAATTTTTAACAGTTTGATCAAATTTATCACTAACTAACCTATCTACTTGGCTAAGATTAAACAGTTTAGCCAAGCCTTATTCACTAAGCCTATCAACATAAATTCAAAAAGACTTGACCATGTTTAAACTGTATGGATCAAGTCATTATTATTGCATGGGGATTTATCCATTTTCTTTTATGCCCTCTTTTATTCTTTTTCTTTTCTTTTTTCTTTTCTTTCTTTTTCTTTTCTTTCTTTTTTTTCTTTTTCTTTTTTTTCTTTTTTCTTTCTTTTTGAAAATAATTTGCAAAAATAAAATATTATTTACAACCAAACTACATCAAGAGTAAAAATTTCCAGTCACCAATTGATCCTATGAAATATAGGGTTATAACAGTGGCTCCACCTAGGGATGGTGCTCTCCTTGCAAGGTGCCAAGAACCTACTTCCTGATGTCTGTGAAGATTTTCTCCATAGCTTATTTATGTTGTTTGTTTTGTTTTTATTTTGAGAATTAGGTGGCACTGGTCAGTGGCTTAGGGCCTTCTCTACGGGCTTCAACTATCTGATCAATATCACCCACACACAACCTGAATGTAAAAAAAAAACAATAAATGGTATGTACAGTGGAAAAAGATTTGTGATATCTTTATTGGGGTGGAAGATCTGTTCCATCACTGTTTTTGAGAAAAAATGCATTATTTCCTCTGAATGCCTGAATGATGTAAGGGCCTTTCCATAAGCTATCAAATTTTCCATGTTTACCCTTATCCTCGTTTCTGGAATCCCATTTTAGAACCAAGTTGCCTAACTCAAAATCATCTTCTTTAGTCCTTCTGTCAAAAATCTTTTTTATGTTCTCCTGGATGACTTGAATCTTGTTGTATACATCTTCTTTGGACTGCATTAAATGAATCATTTGATTTATTCTCCTTTGAACATCATTTGTCTCTACTTGCGCTTCCTGTAATAGTTTCATGACAGGGACTCCTAAGGAAAGGGGGAAAACTGCTTCAGTGCAATTAATCTTTTGGTGCTTATTTTGTCAGCCCAGAGCGCGAAAACCAAATTATTATGCCATGATTTCTTATTTTCTTGCAGTGTTTTCCTGAGAATGTTCACCGGACTTTTGTTTGAGGACTCAGCCAGCCCATTTCCTTGAGGATAATAAGTTGTTGAGTGTCCCAAAGTAATGCAGTATTGGCTACAAAATTCTATGAGTTTTTTGGATCTGAAAGTCGCTATATTGTCAGCTATAATTTTTCTGGGGCATCCAAAATGAGAGAAGATATTAGTTTCTAAAAATTTGATGATAATAGAGTCAGTAGCTTGCCTAGATGGAACAGCCTCGATCCACTTCGTGAAGTAGTTCGTGGCTATGAGGATCCACTTGTGTTGGCCTGAGGAGGATGGATGTATTTCTCCAATAAAGTCTAAACCCCATTGTTGGAAAGGAGCTTCAACTGAGATGGGTTTCATGGGGAGAGGCAGAAGCTTCCTTTTAACTTCAAAAACTTGGCATTTGTGGCAAGAAGAAACTTTCTAATGAACGTCAGCAAACAAAGTAAGCCAATAGAAACCAGCTCTCAGAATCTTGTTAGTCATGGTCTTCCAGCTCAGATTCCCACCACAGTCTCCTACATGGAAATCATGCAGAACTTTGTCAGCTTCGCCTTTTAATAGGCAATTAAGCAAGATACCACCAGGATCTTTCCAATAAAGGTTACATTCTAGAATAAATAATTTCAATGCTTTCATTTTAATTAATCTTCCTTTGGTCTTGGTCAAACCAAGAGGAGCTTGTAAATTATGAAGTACAAAAATGAGGTATGCGTACCAAGGGGAGTTTAAGAATACCTCTTTTACATTTGGATTCGCCTGCTCTTCCTGCTTGTCAACTGCAGCCAAAAAATTAATGTCTAGTGCATGAAAATTAGATTCATCCATTAGTTTTGCTAGACCATGTCCTTTGATCAGTTTAGTAGGTTATATTTCAATGTCATATTCCAGAATAACCGCAATCCATTCTCCTCTCCTACCATCAGGATTATCCTGAGTCAGGATATCTTTCACCACTGTGTTTGGAACGTAAGCAATTATGTGAGAATGGAGAATATAGACTATAAAATCCTTTATGGCTTTCACCAGAGAAAAATATTGTTTCTCCATCATGTTGTAGTTCAAAGAAGCATCTCTCAAAGATTTGTTGAAAAATGTTATGGGTTGTTCATACCCTTCATTGTTTTTCTGCAATAGCATTGTTGCGATGGTGTGTTCAGAAGCGAAGGAGAAAATGTAAAATTCTTTGGTGTAGTCTGGACTCATCAAAACGGTGGCTCATGTGAGTGCATGTTTCACTTGTTCAAATGATTGTTTGGACTCAGTGTTCCATCTTATTTTGGTGTCTTTTTTCAACATATTTGTGATGTTCCTAAGAAGTTCGGCTAAGTTGGGTATGAACCTTCTCAGGAAGTTTATTTTTCTAATGAATGATTGTAACTCTTTGATGTTCCTAGGGTGTTCCACTTTCTATATGGCTTCTATTCTGCTAGGGTCTATTTTAATTTCGTCTTTAAAGATTATGTGTCCCAGTAGCTTGCCTTCCTCTAAACTGAAAAGGGTCTTTTGGGGATTCAATGAAATCCTGAATTTTCTGCACTTCTCAAACACTCGTCTGAGATGCTATAAATGTTCCTCGTCAGATTTGGATTACCCAGTCACGTCATCCAGATATATGACTATAAATCTCTCGAGCTCATCCACAAAATAAATATCCATTATTCTTTAGAAAGTCTCACCAGCATTCATCGATCAAAAGGGAATTTTCACATACATGAAAGTCCCCCATGGTATGGTGAATGTCGTTTTCTCCTGATCTTCTGAGTGGACAAGGACTTGGTTGTAACCTGAGAAACCGTCTAGTAAGGAGATCCTACTGGCCCCAACTACCTTTTGTAATATATGGTCCATTTTAGGCAAAGGGTAATTGTCTTTGAGGGAGACCTTGTTCATATTTCTAAAATCTATGCAAAGTCTGATCTCGCCAGTTTTCTTCTTGGTAGGAACTAGGTTAGAAACCCATTTGGAAAATCTCAAGGGGACTATAATTTTTTCATCATACATCTTTTTTATTTCTTTCTCTATTAGGGGAAGCAACTTGGGATTGATTCTCCTAAGTTTCTGCCTGAAAGGTTTGTGTTCTTCTTTTATTGGAATCTGATGTTGTATGATACTTGTGTCATAAGATTTTAAGTCCTCCTAACCCCGACCAAACACATCTACATATTCCTTAAAAAGTTCAATGTATTTGTGTTTTTGCTCAGGGAGCAAAGATTTGGAAAGTTTTATCATCTTGGGTTTTTCTTCTGTTCTTATGTTACACTCTTCGACCTCTTTACCACTAGCTTCAATTTTTCGGTTTTTTGGCTACATCGTTAAAATCGAACAAGTTTTCTAGCGGAACCAAACCTCTAGGCAACACATTATTTTTCAACTGTAGAATACAATAATCTACCTCATTTTCATTCAATTCTTCTGTATCTACTTTAGTTTCATTCAATTCCTCAGAATCTACTTTATTTACACTACCAGTTTCAAAAACAGATTTATTTACATCAACATCATCATTCTCTAAATCTATATTTGTACATTCGAAATCATTCTTACACTGTAGGAAGTCTTCAATTTGATCATCATTCCCAAATGCCTGCCAGTATCTGATGTTGGCCGGAACGGTTGGTCTGCACTTTACCTCCACTGTGTATTGGCGAGTGGGACGGAAGGGTATTTTGCAGGTAGTTTCTGACGTAGCCAAATTGTTTGCCAGTATGTTTTGTCCCTTGGGCATTACCTGCAGGTCGATTTCAGTAAAACATTGAAGGGCATCCAAAGAAGCATTCCTATAAGCTCTAATTAGGGGATGTTTAGTTGCATACTCACCTTTGATTTTCTTGATAATCAGTTCAGAATCACCCCTTACCATAATCTGTTTGGCACCAACTTTCTTCAGTAGTTTCAGGCCTAGCATCAAAGCTTCATACTCATCTATGTTTTTAGTGCATTGGAAATACAGTTTGTAAGAATGACTCTCTGAATACCTTGATTTGTGATTATGCAACCAAACTCCAGCTCTAGCTCCTTTACTCACCGCACCATCGAAATCCATGCTCCAAAAATCTACCGGCAGTTCCTCACTTTCCACAGTTTCAGTATTTCTTACCTCAGTGATTGATTTATCCTCTTTCGAATCAGGTGTATCATCTTCCAACTGAGCAATTTGTTCTTCCAAATCACCATCATTGTACAAAATGAAAGAATCTAGATCAGAGTGTGCATAGTATAGTGGGTAATTGTGTGGCTTTTCCTAACTGTTGACCATATACTTCATCAGGTTTCTCTATACAGTCTTCTTTGTTGTCCAAATACCGGGATGGTGGTGTAGGACATATCTAGCTGCAGGGTTCCTTTCAACTTAGCCCCCTATGATCTTGACAGTAACATATCGTATTTTGGGGGAATGTCTGCAACTACGATATCCATTACCATACTCTTTGTTGGGATTTGAGCTAGGGTGATGCATAAATCCGTGATTAGCCCTGTACATTTGACCTTGATAGAGTCAAAAGAATGCAAATCCTTATAGGGTCTGGTGACCTAAAGTCCCAACTTTTCCATCACAGCTTTGGGCATTAGATTGTGAGAGGTGCCCGAATCCAACATAGTGTTGTGTAGTATCAAGTCATGGATATTCAGGCTGATGTAAAAAGGGGCAATGGCACCGTTATCGGTTTGACCATAAACTTCAGGACCAAACAGGAGCTCTGGTTGATCATTAGCAAGATTTACCGTGTTCGAGTAATTTGCAGATCCAACATTCAAGGCCTTCGTACCTATATCTATTTCAATGCTTAAAGATTTAATCACCTACGACCTGTAAGCGTTCTTACTCATCAGCTCGGAGAGGGGAATGGGAATCTTCAGTTTAGCTAGTTCTCCTTTAAGGCTGAAAGTAGTGGAAGCTTTTCTTAGGCTCTGCACTTCTGGTTTATCCATCGGATTTCTATGGGAAGGAGCACTTGGTTGACTAGTTGATGAAACTTTAGTCTGATTTTCTCTTTGTAAAATTTCGGGAGTTCTTTTTGCAGAAAATTCATCATTATCCTTCTCAGGGACTTTCTTGGGAGAGGTTTCTGAGGTTTGCTTGGTCTCGACTATTCTCTTTGTTTCGGTAGCCTTCTTTGTTTCAGCAACCTTCTTTGGAGGGTTGTCATTTGCCTTCTTGATTCTCAGGTTATACTGCATGTGGACCTCCATTATAGCATTTTCAAAGGCATGTTGTTTTGTTTCTTCTGCTTCCTCATTTACCTCTATTTGTGAAAGGAGAAAAATCTCATGCTCTTCCTGAGTAATAAAAATGGATTCATCATCGTGAATGCCCATGAGGTTTATATGAGTGTCATCAAACTCCTCGATTACCTCCTCCCCATCATCGACGTAATTATCTTGGAGGGGTGGTCTTATCTGCTTATCGGGCCCCCTTTGTTCTCTTTGATCTCTAGGATCTCTCTGCCGGATCTAGGGTGGATTTCTTCTGAAGTTTGGGTTTCGAATTTGAGGAGCAGCTTGGTTCTCCCTAGGTGGGTTTCTGTTAGCTATAGTAAGTCTCTCCATCATTCTCTCCATAGCTCTATCTAGAGAATTTAGTTTGGCATTTGATGAGGAAGTGGAAGGCTCTTCCTTGATGGTGACCCTCCTTTATGTTCTCTACCTGGCTCTTCTGGCTAAAAGATTTGCTTCCACACTAACGACACTTTTTTGCATGTCTTCCAGAGTAGCAGAATTTATTTCCCTTAACTAATATGACATGTCAGCATCAAATCCATTGGGGAATTTTATTAATGCCAAACCTTGAGGTGGTTTGATATCAACTGGAATTGCATTGTACAGATTGTTGAAATGAGTGCAGTAATCCTGCATTGTCTCTCCTTGGTTCCTTATGATATTCTCATATTCTGACAAGATCTGGAGAGGAATCTTCTTTACATCCCATATGTCAAGAAAACTTTGATGAAAAGCAACAATGTCAGTTATGGAAGCAACACATAAGGTTTTGAACCACTTTTTGACTTCTCCAGTCAGACTCTGTGCAAATAGTCTCATCTGCACCTCAGCTTCATCTACTTCTTGCAAATCAAAATAATCATTCATTTTTTCAACATGTTGTTTTGCATTCAGAGGACCAATACCATCAAACTGAGGAAGTCTAGTTTGATAGTCCTGAGGCGTGGCATGTAAAGGAGCAGCCAACACCAATGGAGCATATCTTGCTGCCATGATTGGTGGAGGAGGTTGGACAACAACTTGTGTGATTTTAGGGGAAGTGACTGAAGCTGTGGAAGATGAAGGGATGGGAGGAACGGAGTGAGCTGGTTTAGGTTTAACAGAAGTTGTAGTAATAATCAAGGCAGAAATTTTGACTGACTGTTGAAAGTGAGCTTTGTCTAAGGCTTGATCAAGATTCGCAACTAGATATTTTAGCTTGTCAAATTCCTGAAGAAATCATTGATCTACGTCAGCTCTAGGAGAAAGTATTTCAGGAGTCCTGGGTTGAACGATGGTTTGATATAAAACTGTTTCACTTACAAAGATGTTGGATTTTGTTCTAAAAAGGCTTTGTTCGAAAGATATATCAAACTCAAGATCTTGAAAGGAAACCAGCTTCTTAGGGAGAGAAGGGGACCTAAGAAGAGGACTGTGATTCCCGGAACCCTCTGCAATGTTTTTCTTTCTGAGTAATGTTTCGGGGTTGTCTATTGATGTTGCAGGTTCTGGATCTAGATGAGATCTAGTGAAAACTCTTTTGGAAGCCAAAATTTCAATTTTTATTTTATTTTTTAGAAATTTTGAACTAATTATATACAAACTTTAACCACCTTTGAACATTATCTCTTTATGAGTTTAGATCTTGTGATTAGTTCAGAAAAAAAGTTTTCTTTATCTAGGGAAAATAAATCGTGGGATGGAAAGTTTGTTCAGTTCCCCAGTATGGTCGCCACTATGTTATCGCTTTGTAAATTCCCAAAGGTTGTCGCTATGTAGAAGAAATTTACCAGAGGTATCTTTATCCAACCCTTCGAAACTGGGATCTAGCCCTTCTAGTTTCAGAGAGGGATCTCTCTGTAAAATTTAACTTTGTTTTAGATTTTAGATATTAGGATAGTTAAATAAATGAGTCTGTATTGTTTGTTTTATAAAAATGGTTGAAATATCGCTTACGCATCCATTGGGTTATTGGGTCTGTTTTATAAAGTTTGAGATCAAAGAACAGATTTTATAAGGTGTTTTCACAGGGCAGGATAATGCAACTGGTAGATCCTTTAGAATAAAATGATGGGTAGTGGAAAATATGAGATAGTCAATTATAACAAAGAAAAATTTAAGAATCTCTTTATCATAATGTCAGAAGATAAACATTTAGATCTTTTAAAAGCCAGAAACAGAGTATACAAAGATAATTTTTTCTCTTCAACTTATTTTAAATGATCAGATATAGAAAACATAAATGATTACGAAGATAGAAAAACCATTCAACGAAGAGGGGAAAACATCACCAACTGTTAACATGCAGGAATCCTGTGAAATGTCCTTTTTATTACTGGTAAATCTATTGAGAAATATTACAGTGCTTACAGCTTGCTTGGGCGTAAAGATCAACCCTCAGTACTTCAAAATTTGAAGTATATATAGAAAATATTACAATCGATCATGTCATTAAATATCAGGACGTGGAAAAATCTCATGCTAACTAACTAGATAACAGAATACAAAATTATAGGAACTGCTTATGATCTGTCGAATTATCCATGTTGATTTTGGGGGAAGTTGTTGGTGAGTCATCAACTTGACTTTGAATGTTCTGCATGTTGACTTGTACATCCACCTCATCTTTTACTCGATCAATTCGCACAACTCTTCCCATATTTGTTGATTGGGGGTGGTGACTTTTAGTAGCCTACAGTAGATTTCATCCATCTCGGTATATTTGGAAAAAGTCGGCTTGGTCATAAAAATGTACTTGATTTCATGTTGGATATTGAGATCCAACTATAGAGTTTCTAGGAATTCCTTTCTTGTTATGATATGTGAGCGAAATTGAAATCACATCTTGGCTCGGAGATGAGGTAGTCTTTGTCAGCTAGAGGGATCCGGTAATAAAGGATTTTCCTCAATTTCTGACTATTTGTACTTTGGCGCCATCACTTCAACAGGTACCTACAATTTGAAACAAAAAATGTTAGCGGGTAATGGCTATGGTTGGGTCACTGACTGAAACAGTGAGGAAAATGAGCTTCTGGTGTGCGGAGAGTGTGAGAAGTGTGAAAAGGGCAGAGGAACGAGATTAGATTTGGGCGAACGGGTATATGTTGGGCATGGGGGACAAGTAAGAAAGCTAACGAATATGTTAGCCTGTATTAATTTGCCAACGGATATCTGGGAATGAGGCGATGGGCCAGTGACGGGTTAAGGGTGTGTGAGGGTGACATAGAGGGTAATGAGTGGGGGGAAATGACATGTGGCAGGTGAATGGCGAACGAGGTACACTGAAAAAATAATGGGATATGACCAGTGATAAGTGGTAGTAGAGTGTGACATCACGGGATAGCGAGGAAGTGGAGTGTGATGTCATGAGGCGGCAGTGGTATAGAAAATCTGGTATGGCAGTATATCAAAGGGGGTGTAGGCAGTAACCCGTTTAGAGCGAGGGGGGTCCGACATCACGGATTTGTGCCACGTTAGGATGGGGCCCGCTTGGAAATACCACCATATCGGACACCCCCCCCCCCCACCATTAAAGATAGAATGGACGGGGGGGTTGTAATTTCTTGTCAATCATAGATCTAAGCGCCATTAGATCAACCGTAGATCTATGTGCCCTCTTTAATATCCATATCGGACCCCCCCCCCCATCATTAAATATAGAACGGTTCGGGGGGGGTCCGGAATTTCTTGTCAACCGTAGATCTAAGCACCATTAGATCAACCATAGATCTATGCGCCCTCTTTAATTTATGTGCACGATTCAAAACATGCAGCGAAAAATTTGGATAGTGCTCTTTCATGGGTTTTTTGCACTACTTCCCTTGCAATTTGTCACCATGGGGTTAGGAAACACATTTCAAACATCAAAATCATGAATTTTCATCGAACATCATGCATGTTTTATTGAAGGAAAAACTGGCTAGCCTATGTCATGTCCTACCTACCTACACATTTAGCCCAAATTAGACTGTTGGGCCAAGAAATTCCTCTACCCTAGGGCTATTTGACCAAGTTTAAACGGTTTGATCAAATTTATTCACTAACCTATCTACTTGGCTAAGATTAAACAGTTTAGCCAAGCCTTATTCACTAAGCCTATCAACATAAATTCAAAAAGACTTGACCATGTTTAAACTGTATGGATCAAATCATTATTATTGCATGGGGCTTTATCCATTTTATTTTATGCCCTCTTTTATTCTTTTTCTTTTCTTTTTTCTTTTCTTTCTTTTTCTTCTTTTTCTTTCTTTCTTTTTATTTTCTTTCTTTTTTCTTTCTTTTTGAAAATAATTTGCAAAAATGAAATATTATTTACAACCAAACTACATCAAGAATAAAAATTTCCAGTCACAAGTTGATCCTATGAAATATAGGGTTATAACACATAGGAACTGGCATAGCAGACAAAGGATACACATATGGGGTGTAATAAGTAGAATAGCCACCCATTTGGGCACTGGCTCCTAAAAAAACATGGTTAGGATTGGATCCATAAGAGGGCATATTCCAACCCCCCACGGTGAGAGTTTGTTGAGGGGCATGACTCCTATCGAATGAAGACGTAGACGGAGGGGCCATGGTGCCCCCGGATCCAAAACTAGGATTCATATAAACAAGCAAGGGAGAGGATGGAAAGGGTGAAGGCATATTTGGCATACCAAGAGAAAAATGATTAGATACCCAAGGCATTAACTAAGTTTCGTAATTCTACATACCATTATGAAAAGAAGATGGATTCATCCCCATGAAATGAGTAAATGTCATGGGGAAGGTAGCGGTAAAGTAGGGAGCCAAAGGAACTCCACTTTCCATGATAATGACTACTCAAGGCATCGTATAAAATCCTAAGGTCAACTAATAATCAAAGAGCATGCCAAAGTAAAATAAAAAGGCCAATATGCACACAAATAGGATAAAGTGGTTGAAAGGGACCTCCCTCTCTAAAGTAGGTATGCCTCGCCCAAGAGGGGCCTGAGACTCCTCTGCTAAAGATCAGAGGTATCAGAATCAGTTATAAGGGCCCTCGTGGGCTTAACAACAAGTCGATCAGATCCCCCCGGAGAGGTAATCCTCCATAAAGGTTGTGTGTTGTCTGATCCTTATCTGACTCAGGGTACCTGTAGAATAACCCCTGCAAGTAACCAATGTGGTACCTAAGTCAAGCAACTAAGCAACCAAGATATAATTGATGCACAGGTGAATAGTCGTAATTCATGTCCATTGTATGGGTACGGTAACAAAGCCCGAAACCTTGAAAGCACCGCCTCTCACAGAGGTAAGGGCACTAGCAAGATCCCCTTATGCGAATACATCCCCATAAATACATTTGACGCTAAGAAGGTATCGGGGGGATATCCCTTCAACCAACCTCACACGAACTCATGCTTAACTCCGGTGTAAGCAGAGCCTCCTGATATTACCGATTATACAATGGATTTCTCCACTCCCTTAGTCAGACACATATGTTGATCTAATAGCCTTGGAAAAGTTTACTCACAAAATCCTTTTCCAAGGCTCTAAATCATAAGCTAGTTTGTGCACCCTAGAAAAATAAAATCGTTACTAATCAATTTTAAATTATAGAGTTACTTTTAGTGACCTTTCTTACTCAAAAAGGTGTGGTTGTGAAACTAGTGATGTTATGACTCAGCAAGTAAAATAAATGAATTTGAATACAATGCAAAGTCCTAACTTCAATTCCCAATAAATGATATTCTTTTCAAAATGAAATTCTCAATTCAGTTCTGCAATTCAAAATAAAATGCAATATTTCTTTACATGTACTAAGATCAATCATAAAGACTCAAAAGATCAAATGCCAATAATGTAAAATGCCTAATAATTTTGTATTTTCAATATAAGAGAATGAAAATGCAAGGACTGAACAACAACTTTATATAAAAACTCTATTGTATGTAAACAAAGACAAACCAAGTAGGATATCAAGAAGAAAAACACCCAGCCTAAGATGCAAGGACAATCAAATGAAAAGGATGATGAGAAAGGCACCGCCCAAAAATTCAACCAAAGAAAGGTTTCATGTCATTCCACAGACACCTAACAGTCATAACAGAGCCTTAAGAAGACTCGACAATCATCAAAACCTACCCAGCAACCATCAAACCCGAAAACCAAGCAACAAAGGGTGATGTACGCGATTGTTCAAGGGAAAAACACGTATATACGCTTCTTGCAAAAGGACAGCACGTGTATGTACGTGACTGTCAGGAAAAAACCCACATATATGTGTTAAAACACAACCAGACTAAGGAGAAGGCTAAGAAACTCATACTCGAAGTGAACAAAGGTTGTTAAGCAATCATACGACAAGAAACTCAATATAAACGAGAGCAATCTAAGGAGAAAAACACTCCAAACCCTGAAAAAGAAGATTTTATCCCCAGTATGGTCGCCAATTTTGTTACGAGGAAAATATCTCTATGGCTAGGGATAAACCACAACAGACGGAAATGACTATATAAATCAACTCTGATCTCAGGTATGTTATATAAACAAATATGCTAGCAATACATGGCTAAAGGCCTACCTCGTCCAGACATTCGATGAAGTCCACCATTGAGCACTTGACTCAAAGAAATACACCTGCAACTTGTCCTCAACAACCAATAAATGAAATCATATGATGATAATATATAATGTTAGCACATTCGATAGAATAATACATCAACATTCATAACAAATACGCTCATGGAATAACAATTCAAATATTTGCAAGATATTAATTGGACTAGAAAAGAGTATTTTTATTAAAATGTAATTAGCAAAAGTGAATGAATTACAAACTTCTGTGTCGACACGTTTCGGAACTAAGAAACTAAGTTCCTTCCAGTTGGGCTTCCACAACTTCAATCCTCCACCAAAGGCAAGCTCATATAAGAGAGACAATGAGGTTCGCAATCAAGTAGGGAAGATCTTGGGGGTTGAAAAATGTGTTCAGACTTAAAGGACAAAGGGATAACGACTCAATATGAAGTGAATAATTTCTCCAGAGTAACTTTGCTCTCAAATTTGAATTCTTCTCTCTTTTTCCATAGCTCAGATTTGGCCCATTTGTACCCTTCAAGTGGAACTGAAGGGTCAAGTCGAAACATTTCCACTATATGGGAGGCCAAGGATCATAGATCTTGTGACGTGACATGGAAACCTAACACCATTTTTTTAATTTTGGGCACAAATCCCGGTGTACGCAGGTTGTAGTGGTGCAACCTGCATATACGCATGTTGTACTATAGGTAGGGCACGTATGTGTGGGAAAATAATGTTTTTAGTTATGGGATTTGCAAAAAGGGACTTCAAGTCTGCATGGGGAAATGGAAAAAGGCCTTTTGTGCAAGTTTGCATAGGGTGAGGCAAATATTGCTATAACATTAGGGTTAATTGAATCACTCCTAAATATTTGGTGGGTATCAAACAACAATGGATCTTAGAATAAAAACAAATCTTACGGAAAACTTAAAAAGTAGAAATTTATATCTTATAGCCACACAAAATCCCACTTGATTTCGATGTGATAAATGTTTTAGGAGGTGAGCTAATTATAGATCAAGGAACACCACTATGTGATCAATGTTACGTCTAGTCCAAAGGAAGTTATACTGAATAATAGAATGTATATGTTTTCTATTGTGTTTCTCATCTGTGTTTATAAAAATAATAGCAATAGTAGACATTGTTGTAAAGTTGGTTGCCATTGATGTCAACCCTAGAAGAATTCCAGAAGCCCCTAGAAGTAATGGGTGATGTCAACCCAAGAAGAAGCATAGAAGCCTCTAGAAGTGATGGGTGTTTTTGAAGAAGTATCCAAAGTGGTCCCCTTATGGCATATATTTAAGCATGGATCTGATGTGAAGATGCTTTGAAGAAGTCTACAAGAAGCCCTAGAGGTGTGGTCATGAAGCCTAAAGTTGTTTGAGGAAAAAGAAGATGAAGGACATTGCAAATTCATGTAAAACCATCATAGATGGATATTATTCATCATGTCATTTCCAACGATAGGTGGTATTCCATGTGGTTCCTCACGGTTGTGAAGTTATTCCCTCTTAAAGTTGAAGACCCGAAGTATGGTCAAGAAGCCCCGGATCTAAGGATGAGAAGTTAGAAGTCGGCCCAAAAATTAATTAAAGGAGAAAAGTTGTTGCAAACAATAAGTTACATGTTGGCCCTAAAGTCAAATAAAGGAGGGTTTTGGAAAAGTATAAATACACATCAAGAACCTTTCATTTGTTCATCCAAGCAAGTGACTTTCTGTGAATGGAGCTAGCATAAGTGGGTCTGCACTTGTGCTAGGAGGATTGGTGATCTCAACAAAGCAATTCTAGCCTAGGAGAAAGGAGGTCGAGGAGAGCAAGGAGTGCGGAAGTGACTGAACTATATTTTTGAGGTTATCCGCAGGTTGCAGTGGAGAAAGGCGCAGATTTTTGAGGTTATTCGCGGGTTGCAGTGGAGAAGGGTGCAGATGTACACAAGTCACAGTGAGGAAAAGAGTGGATGTTCGCGAGTTGACAGTGTATAAGTTGTGGATCTGTGGAAAATGTTTGAAGAAGATACTACTCTCTTGATGATGAAGTTGAGGAAGGTATGTTGGTTTGAGATCTGATGCACCAGGTTTTACATCACAAAAAGGTATGTTATTCTATATATTTTGAGGATTGTATCTTGAAGGTCATGGTATATGTTTACGTCATATCTTCTAGGTTTTTTTTTTTGTTTTTTTTTTNACCAACCCTTAACATGGTTGGATTTTTTGTCCCCGCAGGTTTCGAACCGGTGACTTTAACATCACGGAGTGGCTTAACAACACACTCCGTCACCGACTGTCCTACACCTCGGGGACTGGCATATCTTCTAGGTTATGGTACATGGTTTATGGAATATATTTTGGTACATGGTTGAGGAATATCATGAATGATATGGCATATGTTTGAGGCACATCTTTTGTTACATGGTGGAGGCCTATCATGAATGATATGGCATATGTTTGAGGCATATCCTTGGTACATGGTTTATGAATGTTATGGCACATGCTTGATACATATTTTGGCATGGCTTATGGATGTTATGGATTATGCTTGAGTTATATCCTTGGTACATGGTTTGATGCATAACACAGATGTTATAGCACATGCTTGACGCATATATTTGGTACATGGTCCATGGATACTTTGGCATATGCTTGAGGCATATCTTGGAGGTGTTGTCACATGGTTTGATGCATATCTTGATGATGTTGGGAATATGTTTTGAGAGATGTTCTTTTTTATCT
>ML842818.1:39326-63995 GCA_009831015.1 Picea engelmannii
GTCGGCTTTAGGCCATTAGTTGTAATTTAGATTAGTAATGTTATTTTAATTATGTCGGCTTTAGGCCATTATTTGTAATTATACCTCCTAGTCTCCTATATATACCAAGGAGACATTTTCATTTTGAATCATCTTGAACTTGACCATTTAACTGGGGTAAAAGGAGGTTGCCCCCTTGAAGAGGCTTATTATCCGAAATTATCTCTTTTTCAAGGCGTTGAGTACTTTTCCTCAGGTTTTTATATGCTATATTGATGTTTGGTTCTTAACACAAGGAAAGGGGGTTGGAGGCTCCTTCTAGTTGGTGCTAGAGAATACAAGGAGTTGGATATTCCTTCATGTTGGAGCCCGTAAATTAGAGGGTTCGAGCCTCCTTCTAGTTGGAGCTAGAGAATTCAAAGAGTTGTACCTTCCTTCAGGTTGGAGCCTATAAATAGGGAGTTGGTGCCTCCTTCCAGTTGGTGCTGGATAATTTTGTAATTCGGTGCTTCCTATGAATGTAATCTTCTGATATATAAGAAAGCATTATGTGGTTTTCTACCATTTGGATTTCCACGTAAAAATGTCTTGTGCATTGTGTATGATGTGATGTATTATTGAATGGTATTATTTATGGTTATATGTTCATGAAATGTTAAATGCAATCATAAGTGATAAACTATTGATAAGTTGATGTTTACATGTTATGTTTAAAAGTCGTCAAAATTTTCAATATTGATTCACCCCCCTAGTATTGGTGAATATTCCAACAATTGGTATCAGAGCAAGGTGCTTCAGAAATAATCTAACCATTGGAAGGTAAATCATGGAGTGTAGAGATAATGGAACACCAGTATTTGATGGTTAGAAATATGAGATATGGAGCTCGAGAATGAAAGTATTTTTACATGCACAGAGGTATGACGTTTGGAAATCAGTTGTTACAAGATATATTGCTTCAAAGAAACCTCCAAATACTTCATCCAAGAAGGAATTAAGAAGGAACAACAAAATAGTAATGGATGCCATCCTGGACGCATTATCCGATTCGGTAAAAGTTAAAGTGGGACAATGTTCACCGGCCAAACAGCTTTGGGATAAGCTACATAATCTCTACTTTATGGAATATCCTCTTATCAAAGAGCGAAAACATGTTGATCAATATAAAGAAGATGTTGAGATAGAACAAGAATAAATAAGCTCATAATGTCAGACAGATTTAGAAGAAGAAGAAGAAGGTGAAGTAGATCTTGAAGCGAAACTAATCAATGTCTTAAGTGAGGCAAAAAGAGAAAGGAATAAAAACAAGTATCTCAAGGAAGAATTGATCAAGCTAAAAGAAAATTTTGAAGAAGTCTTGCAGATTATGATAAATCTAAAGTTTCAATTGGAAGAAGCCAAAGTGATTGAATAAAATTTCAAAAATTAGTTGAAAAAAAGCAGTGTTTGGAAGTTGAAATAATATCACTAAGAAAGGAATCAAAGAAGAAAGAAGAGACTTCGACAAGTAATCTCAAAGAAAAATATGAGGAAATAAACAAACTTGAAGTAGAATTCAGTCAACAAGAAAGAAGATTTGAAGAAGAAATCATCTCCTTGAAAACCCAACTTGAAGGAGCAAAGAGAACAGAAGAAGTAATGAAGATCCAGATGATGAAGAAAGAAGAATATTGTGAGAAGCTTTAAGAAGTTGTCTCATTGATGGTTGAAGTTGACAAGCTCAACAAGAAATTGAAGAGCTCTCAAGTACTAGAAGGCATTCTCAGTTGTCAAAGGTCACTATCTGATAAAGCAGGTTTTGGATACATCGGTGAATCCTCATGCAAAGAATATGCAAATGCCCATTCCAACAAGAGCGTTGAAGAAAGAGGAATCTCCTCACCACCAGTAAAGTAAGTTGAAGAGAAATGTTGCAGATTTTTGGAAAGAAAGAATAAAAAGAAGACTAAGAGTTATGCAGAATTCATCAAAGGCCCTATCAAGAAGGAAGAATGTGAACCCTCAAAGGAGAACATTACAGAAACGGAGAAGACTCAAGAAAAATATTACATAAGACCTTCTACTTTCAGGTATCAAAGAAGATTCAATCATTGTGAAGGAAACAACAGAAGAGAAGATCGTGATCAGCTAAGGCATGAATTCAAAAGGACTACATGACAAAGAGGATCATTGGCTCCCAGGTATCAAATTTTCTTTCCTCATTATTGTTTTAATTGTAATAACTTTGGACATAAAGCTATTGATTGCAGAGCTTATGGAAGAAATGTTCAAGCAAGAAAAGTGTGTATGGCTCCATACAATATTGAATGTTACAAATGCCACAACTATGGACACATAGTTCGTGATTGTAGAAGCATAATGGATACTTCCATGAAATAAAACATCGATATCATATACAAGAAGGTTTGGAGAAGAAAACAAAAACAAGAAAAGCAGGTAAATGAAGAACTCTTAGATGTCATACTCAAATGATTTACAAAGTTGTAAAATCATGAATCTACAAGCAAAGAGGAAGATGTCAAAATTTAGAAGGATGATCCTGCAGCAGAGTAGGCTTATATATTTTTCTAATCCATCTGGCTTGGAGACTCTCAGTAAATGTGAATGTTGAAGAGGGGGAGTCTAAGCAGAAATTATAAATTAGAAAACTATCTTTCAAAGTGTTTGTTTGCAAATTTTGGGAAGGTAGATTTAGAATGACCTGATGGAAAGATTGGTTAAGAAGCATTTTTCAAAACACATCCCCATGCAAGTATGAAGAAGTCAACTGGTAGTTACGAAGAATATCATTGTACACTTTTGAGGCAAAGATTCATGATTGTATAGAGGATTTCAAGCATTCAAGAAAGGATACATTTAGTACATATTAGAGGATGTGTACTTGTTGCAAACATGTAGAGTTTGATTTGCAGATTTAGCATACTAGTGAACAAATTTGATTCAGCTTGAAAAGAAGGAATATTTGAAGAAGTCTTCAGAATAGCAAAGTGACAGATGGGTCAGAATTGTGTGCAGTTGAGTAGTAGAGTCATGGAAATTTTTGTGATATATGGACAGAGATGAATTCATGATATATGTGGCAAGCCTAGAAGACAATACTTGAATTGAACCAAAGAATATACATGACAATGGATGAAAGCATGAGCTCAAGAGGAATTGCATAAAGGAATAAGGACTTGTTTTCATTAATCGTCAAGAGGGATGTTCAGTAAATCATATGACTCAAGAAGAGAAGCATATTAATAGGTGGAACCAACTAGTCACAGAAAGGCAAGCCGTGAAAGGCACAGCAAGATAGGAGAATATAAACCATCAGGAGGAGTTATATTATCAAGGTAAAACTATTTAATGTCATTCACGTCAGCTTAGCGAAGACATATCAAGCTATGAATACTTGAAGTCAAACATGAATGCTTTTAATATATGTCAGTGATTAAAATAACAGGAAGCACCAATAAAAAATGAGCATTGGAAGAGAGGGAAGAAAGAATATACAAGAATCCCCACATTGATCAACATAGCATCTTGCAGAAGAAGATAAGGGGAGATAAATCGCCAGAGGGAGTTACCCTTAATGTTAAAGGGGGAGAGAAAGAACAAAAGTAGGAAAGAAAGATCACAATCATGAATACAGGGGGATCGATTTTGTTAAAAGAAGGTATATTGTAAGAGGGAATTACCCTTTGCCATTGATGTCAAAGGGGGAGAGAAAAATTAGAGTGCATGAAGATAGGGGGAGCATGAGTGTTTCCATAAATTTCAAAGGGGGAGATTGTTGGAAAGTTGGTTTGTATTGATTTCAACCCTAGAAGAAGTCCAAAAGCCCCAGAATCCCCTAGAAGTAATGGGTGATGTCAACCCTAGAAGAAGCCTAGAAGGCTCTAGAAGCGATGGGTGTATTTGAAGAAGTCTCCAAAGAGGTCACCTTATTGCATAGCTTTAAGCATGGCCCTCATGGGAAGACACTTTGAAGAAGTCTATACGAAGCCCCAGAGTTGTGTTCATGAATCCCAAATTTGTTTGAGGAAAAATAAGATGAAGGATATTAAAAGTTCATGCAAAACCCTCATAGATGGATAGCCTTCATCATGTCATTTCCAATGATAGGTGGTATGCCATGTGGTTTCTCATCGTTGATAATTTATTCCCTCTTAAAGTTGAATCCCCGAAGTATGGTCAAGAAGCCTCGGATCTAAGGATGAAAAATTACAAATCGGCCCCAAAATTAATTAAAGGAGAAAACTTGTTGCAAACAAGAAGTTATGGGTCATCCCTAAATTCAAATAAAGGAGGTTTTGGAAAATTATAAATACACATCAAGAACCTTTCATTTGTTCATCCAAGCAAGTGAGTTTTTTGTGAATGGAGCTAGCATAAGTGGGTTTGCACTTATGCTAGGAGGATTGGCGATCTCAGCAAAGCAAATTTGTCCTAGGAGAAAGGAGTTTCAAGAGAGAAAGGAGTACATAAGTGATTGAACTATATTTCGAAGGTTATCCATGGTTTGCAATGGAGTAATGCATGGATTTCTGAGGTTATTTTCAAGTTGCAGTGGAGCAGGGCGTGGATGTACATGGGTCACGGTGAGGAAAAGAGCGGATGTCTGCGGGTTGACAGTGTGTAAGTCACAGATCTGTGGAAAATGTTTGAAGAAGATGCTACTCTCTTGATGATGAAGTTGAATAATGTTTGTTGGTCTGAGATCTGATGTACCAAGTTTTACAGAATGAAAAGGTATGTTATTTTATATATTTTGAGGTTTGTATCTCGAAGGTCATGGTATATGTTTAAGGAATATCTTGGAGGATATGGTACATGGTTTATGGCATATCGTTTGTTACATGGTTGAGGCATATCATGAATTATATGGCATATGTTTGAGGCACATCATTCGGTACATGGTTGAGGCATATCATGAATGATATGGCATATGTTTGAGGCACATCATTGGTACATGGTTTATGGATGCTATGGTACATGCTTGATACATATTTTGGCATGGTTTATGGATGTTATGGCTTATGCTTGAGGTATATCTTTGGTACATGGTTTGATGTATAACATGGATGTTATGGGACATACTTGAGGCATATACTTGGTACATGGTTCATGGATAATTTGGCATATCCTTGAGGCATATCTTGCAGGTGTTGGAACATGGTTTGATGCATATCTTGATGATGTTGGGCATATGTTTTGATACATGTTCTTGGTGATATTGGAATATGATATATGTGAATAGATCTAGTGTTATGATGGTGATATATCAATGACAGTGACAGATAGTGATAGGTTTATTAGCAGTGACAAATAATGATAGGTTTATTAGCAGTGACAGTGACAGGTTGGTTATCAGTGACAAGCAGTGACAGTGACAGGTTGGTTATCGGTGACAAGCAGTGACAGTGACAGGTTGGTTATCAGTGACAAGCAGTGATAGGTTGATTATTAATATGTTGATCATCAGGGACAGTTTCAGTGATAGGTTGAGTCTCCATTTATATTTCAAGGATGTAGGAAGGGGCAAGGAAAGGGGGTTGGAGCCTCCTTCTAGTTGGTGTTGGAGAATACAGGGTGTTGGAGCTTCCTTCAGGTTGGAGCCTTCTTCCAGTTGGATTTGGAGAATTTAGGGATTTGTATATTCCTTCAGGTTGGAGCATGTAAACAGGGGGTTGGTACCTCCTTCCATTTGGTGCTAGAGAATTTTGGAAGTTTGTGCTTCCTATGAATTTAATCTTCTGATATATAAGAAAGCATTCCATGGTTTTCTCCCATTTGGGTTTCCACGTAAAAATATATTGTGCATTGTGTATGATGTGATGTATTATTGAATGGTAATAGTTATGGTTATATGTTCATGAAATGTTAAATGCAATCATAAGTGATAAACTATTGATAAGTTGATGTTTACATGTTCTGGTTAAAAGTGGTAAAAAGTGCACAATAATTATTCACCCCCCCTCTCAATATTAGTGAATATTCCAACAGATGTGTTGTTGTGAAGATTTTAGGGGCTTTACTCGTAAATGAAAATGTCAAGAGATTCCTCGACCAAAGGGAGAGCTCGCCTTCATCATTTCTCACCTTCGATTTTTATGCGTTATTTACACTATAACCACTGCAACTTCCAGTGAACAACCTAATGCATGATAGGAAAATGTTCACTTGATTGAGATGACACTCAATTACAACTCTCTTACCCTATGCTCTTTCAAAATTGTATTTATGCCATTGTTTAGAGTTGCATATATTCACTTCCATTAGAATTTTTTTTATATGATTAATTGAAGTGCTTACAAATATTTTTAAAAAATACAGTGACATGCCATTTTAATCTACATGGAATAAATATCATTAGGAGGCCCTATTATTATTATTCGACATTTTGACATACCAAAGATTAAGTGAAACATCATGTAAGATATGTTTCATATTGGTTCTCTATAATGGATTGAAACTATAGACTGCAATCTATGACGACAAAACGACTTGGAATTTCGTAGTGTTTTAACCATGAGTTGTCTTCAAGTTAAATAACCACGATTTTTGTCCAGTCTTTTGTTCAATAAATCACAACACTATTTACCTCATTATTTTTAATGAATCCCTTGTCAAAAAGTTATATAGTTCAATGGATTCATTTTTTATCTGTATTTTAATTCATTTTTTATCTGTGAGTTTTAAAGTATTTTTCTCGAAAGCTTGCATGTTCTCCAATGATTTCGATTTCCTTTTACCATTAAATCTTGCAAGGTCTCCAACAATTTTTATTTCTTTTTACCATTCAACTTATTAGAAGGCATAGAGTCCCTTCGCTTTTCAATGTAATTTGACTTCTTTACATTGTTGAACACCAAGCAAGGAAATAAATGATTGTAAGCATGACATATCCTTCACAATTTTATGTGTGGCACTTCATGGCCTCAACAAGGTCATGAACAACATGAATCTAGTCAAAGTTTGGAACTAGAATCTCCATAAATTTAGGTTTTCTAGACTAGCTTAATTTGACATTGGTTCCCGCCAATGGTGATTGGTTTTAGAGTCCTTCCACTGTGTGGTTTTTTGATGTTCATGCTTATTTGTCTTAGAGGAATTTTGGGAATAAGATTTAGCCTTTAAATAAGAAGCAACCAAGTGGTCATGCTCAAAACAATCCCTAAAATGGTAAGCAAGGTGTCAGTGTCCCAATAATTAGGTTTAATCGTTACCATTACAATCTGATATGATTTTTTCAAGAAGACATTTGCTCAAATAATTTTCAATGCATATTCGGGTAGAGGTAGAAGCTAAATAATCCATCATTTATAGATTTATGGAAATAATCATGCCAATAACATTTTGTATGGCCTTGATGAAGTTGGCATTCTGATTTTCAACAGACAGAGTGGGTATTAAAACCCAAATCAAGATTAAGGATAAAATTCAATGAGCAAATTGAAACTTTGGTGTCGAGACTTGTAAAGAGGCCAATCCTCTCCATAAACCAAGTCCCATTGCAAATGAAACTCGCTTTATGATGCACATAGATAAATTCAAAGATTTGAAAAACTTGTCATGTTAGGGAGGATTGCCACATTGTCCTATAAGAAAATTCCTAAGGACTCAGATATCCAAGATTAAAGGATTTTTTGTATTCTACCATGTGTAAATAAACCTTTATATCAACACACAAGAATGTAAGTAAACCTCATATACCAAAACCACAAGCATGCAAGTAAACCTCATACATCAAGACCTAAGAGGGATCGAGATTCAAATTCAATTCCAAGGTTTTTCGTGTTGATGCAAAAGGACGTAAAGGATGGCTTCTTCAAATTTAGAAGAAAATTCTTAAAAGTGACAAATTTTATTAGGTATAATGCTCTTATGGGGTGGATACAATAGAGTCAAAGAGCATGATTCCTTATGGAACAAATATTTCTAAGAAGCCAATCCCTTCCTAGATGAAATAGAAATTTTATTGGATGGGAGGGAGGGGGGCATGGGATCAATAAGCATAGCCATGAAAAAATAAGCCTTTAAAGAGGCATAGCCATGACAAACCAATCCTTTAAAGAGGCACATGTAAATCCTCGTTCATGAGAGGTTTCATTATTAAGGGAATGAACAACATGCTTCAAATTCATTAGGTTTGTGGGAAGGCAATTTGTTACAAGGAAACAAACAAACACATGGCATAGATAACATACTAATGAACTGATAAGTGGAATTAGACAAAGCATATTTGATGGTCATGGACGTTATCACATTTTATAATACTGAGGAAAGTCTAAACCATTTGGATAGTTTGAAATCCTAATGAAGATGTTTCAACAATGTACTTGGAAGAGTCGATTTATTAATATAACTTGCTACCCATTTAAATTTATTGGTTGACCTCTTATTGGTCAGTGGATCACAAACTCACATGTATAGTTTCAAAATAATATGGAATTCTTGGTTTAAGTCTTGGGGATGACCATGCAATTGCTATTGTGATGGTTCCTCTTTTAACATGACAACCTTGTGTAGCATGGCTTATGTAATGAACAATTATGGTCATCAATCTGTAAAAGGTGATTCCCAATTAGTTAAGTAAGTCATAGTTAGTTAATTGCATGGTTTTTGTGAATAAATTTTGGAATTATTTTTATATCTACTAATCGATGGATAATTTATATAAGAATTTTAGAATAATTTATGTGTTGAAGTTCTATTTTCTAAAAACATTGTAAGATTTTTTTGATTAATAAATTTAAATTGTGAAATTTTTTTAGATTATCTATGTAAGGTATTTGGTACTCAAGTCATTCATTATGCCCATTTCCCATGAGTGTCATTTACTAGTAACCAATTTCTCATGTGTTTGAATAATTCACTTGATACTCATTGCACTAGGTGGTGCTCATAGGGGTGAAGAGGTTGGATTGAAACCAACAAAATGACTCAACATTAATGTCAATCATCATCTCCAAAACTTGCACCTAGTAACGAGGACTTCCCACAAGAATCATCCATTCTAGTACCAATCTAACTTAAATGCACTTAACCATAAAAAAATTCTCCATGATCAAATTCACTTAGCTTCCTACCATATTTCACAACAAAAAATTCGAGTAAAACAAAGTGCAATGAATTTCAACTTTATGTAATGGCATGAATAATTACATGCTTTTGACCCTTTTGTTTTTGCTCTCTTGCTATCATTCATTGCTCATGAATTTTATATCCATTTTCACTACTCGCCTTGTAACTCAAGCATTGATTCTATTGTTGAAAATTCAAAATATTTTTAACAAATTTTGTTGTATTAAATTTTTTTTTAATGTTATATATAATGTGTAGGAAGAGGAAATTTTAGGACTTGCTTTTTTTTTTAATGAAAAAACAACTTACTAATTAAAATAACATATGGCTAAACTTCTATAGAATGAATTTTTTTTTCCTCAAAAAGTCACAAGATTATTTATTGGTTATATATTTATATAATAGAAGAAATTGCACTATAAGTTTTTGTTTGTCATTTTCATCTTGACATTGAAGGCATTTTCTCTATGGTAATTATTTCTATTATTGAACATATATGTGTTGATAATCGTATGTATTTGTTAGATGATTTCCAGTGCAATGAGAGTTATTCATTTGTTTCTCAGTCTTTTCACATTTTGACCAAATTGCTAATTGTTATGATCTACTTATGCTCGTTAATATCAATGTGTATTCTTGAGCCAACATCGTGTGAAATAGACCTTGTAAATTTTGAACCATGTTGATGGTTGATGATGATGATGATTATCGTCCAAAAATTCCAACTTTTGTCTATTGGATCCTAACAAAATTGATAAGGAATTGGTTGATTTGTAAATTTAACATTTTGTTTCTATTGTCAAAAAGAATGGAGAGAAACTTTCCTAGATCTCTTTTGTTTTCATGAGTTAACAAGCTATGAAGATTGGTAGTGTTACAAATACTTTGAAATTGGGACTTAATGTGTGTATATATATGGCCTTCTAAAAGAAGCTTTTTTCATCCTCCATTTTCTTAATATCACAAAAATTACATAATATTTCTAGTGAAATATAAATAGAATGTAGAAGATAGACAAAAACAAGGTTGTGTGAGTAGGAACGGGTGGTGTCTAAAGACGTCGGTTAAATGTTGGTAGTCACCATCAAACCCATAGATGTAACATAAAGAGACATCTTGCTTACAATGTTTCTATCATATCGCTTACCTGTGAGCTCATCTATCTACTTAAGGATTTACTAGACGTTTATGAAATCTAGATTACTAGGTCAAACATGATTACCCATCGTGGTCTTAGTTGGTTAGATTGTTCCACAAAATCTACTCAAGCGATGAGACAATTATCTCCTAAGGGAAGTCCCTCCAAATCGTTTGGGGCCACTTTAGTCAATTAATCAGCCAAGTTAATTTGTTCATTAAACTAATTTTGTTGACTACTCCAAACAGTTTAGGCATCCCATCGCTTAAGGTCAGCTAGTCACTCAACTATATCTAGAAATTGGGATAACACATTCCTCGATATTTCCATATTCTAACATCCTTCCTTCAATACAAATAGAGGATCGGAAAGTGACATTACATTAATACCTCCCTTAGAGACAATTGCCTGATGACAGAGTCTAATCATTGACTGAGGTTTCACAAACTTAACTTCAATCATTGACTTAGTAAAAATATTTTCATTGTGGTCATCTATATTGTAGTAAATGAGAGAGATTGCAATCTCCTGTACCAATTTTCTAGTATAATGTGCATGAAGTTCCACATGATTCATCTTACCATGGATGATATGATTATTATTTAGCATAATCACACTTTGAATATCACAATATACTATGAATCCATGTAGTTTGTTCACTACATTCACTATGCCCTTATATTTTTCCTCTATGGTCAACGGTGAACCAACTTTCTACTTCTGATATGACCACAAAATCAATCCTAACCCAAGGCTAAATACATAACCAATGTTAACTTGTGATCGTCAATCTCACCAACTCACTTTGGGTTGGAATACGTAATACACTACAAAGATTTGTTGCGCAATATTTAATGCTCAATTGAGATGTCCCCTTTACATAATGAACAATTCTCTTAACTACTTTAAAATGGATTTCCATAGGAATTTGCATGAACTTTGAAATCAAACTAACAATAAATGAAATATCAAGTCGAATGTGATCCAAATAAATCAGACTCCCAAAAATTTCCCTATATAAAGTACCATCGACTTTGGAAGAATCAAACTCCTTAGTCATTGTAACACCTTACTTAAATAATCTGACAATATTTACAGTCATCCATATCGAATCTTTTTAACAAATCAAGTGCATATTTCGGTTGAAAAATGAAGAAACCATTATTCATATGTAAGACCTGAATGCATAAAATGAAATGGAATATAGCTAGGTTGGTCATTTCATATGTGTCTTTCAATCTATGCTTCTAATGAAATATAGAATCCTAACAACTACTAGTGATGATTAAGTCATCTACATACATAAAGGACAACTATAAAATTGTTTCCATTCACATTCTTTACACAAATACTATGGTCGAATTAACATCATTCAAAACCATAAGAATGAATTTATCAATCTTTTCATACCATTCACGAGGAGCATGTTTTAAACCATATAAATTTTTATTTAATCTATGTATCAATGTCCCATCCTACACAAAGTTAGGTGGTTGCTTCATATAATTTTCATTATTAGATCTCCATGCAACAAAGTGCTTATGATTTCCATGTGATCTACATCCAAACTAATATTATCTATAAGTGTTAGTACAACATAGATGAAATTCTTCTTTGCCACCAAGGTAAAGGTATCTATGTACTCAATTCCTTCATGTCGAGAAAGCCTTTTTCCAGAAGTCGAGATTTATGTCTTTTGACACCTCCATCCAATGTAAACTTGGTCTTATAAATCCACTTACATTTTATAATGTTTTTATCTTTAGGACAAGGAACCAATTCCATGAATCATTCTTCATCAATGATTTATATTCTTTGGTCAATGATTTCCCACTATGGTCAATTATATGATTTCCCACTATGGTCGATTATATATATATATATATATATATATATATATATATATATATATAAGTCAAGATCACATTTCTCCAGCACACACGTCATGGTTTCAAAATTAGCTTGTCATTTCCAACTTCAAGTTCTCATTGAATCATTGGCATTACCAAAATCTACTCCAACAACTTCAATAGTCTTTGTTTCCCATTTAGGATGAGAATTTTCTTTTGTAGTCAATGTCCTTGCAATAGAATTTTGATGAGTAGCTTCAACTATAATGTTAATTAATGATCGATTTCCAATCAATTTAGGTTCAAATATCATACTTGAAGTTTGTGTCATAGATGTGAAGGATCCTAATTCTAAATTAAGTGTCAAAATCTTAGGATTTCATATTGAAATATGACTATATGCATCATTAGTCAAGTGTCCAAGGAGGTTTACTACTAGCAATTTTTCAATTGATATAACATCTTGTTAATATGCCACTTCCTATTTGATTGAATCATACAAGCAATAATTTTTTGATTCTTTATAATATCCAATGATAAAGCAAGCATGACTCTTTGAGACAAGTTTATTCCACTTGTGATTAGGTACATGTGCCCATGCAAGAACACCAAAGGTTCTTAGACATCCAATGGAATGTTTCATAACACTC
Organism: Picea engelmannii; assembly: GCA_009831015.1. Classification (NCBI taxonomy): domain Eukaryota; kingdom Viridiplantae; phylum Streptophyta; class Pinopsida; order Pinales; family Pinaceae; genus Picea; species Picea engelmannii. The sequence goes on from ML842818.1 coordinate 52,013, forward strand.
ATTTCTCAATAGGGGTCACATCTCACACTACTCTAGTTATAACTATATTTAGAATATAGTTAGACAAAGTTATTATTTCTTCCCAAAAACTATTTGGAATACCTTTTGTTTGAAGAAACCATCATTTTGCAACTCCATTTTGTTAAGGATTATATGGCAATATTCTCTACCATGAAATACCATTCCAAGCAAGGTAATCTTCAAAGGCACTACTCACATATTCTCCTCCATTATCAAACTTCAAACATTTTATAGGTTTACCACATACCAAAAACCCTTAAACACTCCATCATGAGGTGTAACATTGGGTAGACCATGAATCATATTTAGTCGAGCCATCAACTGCATACTTCTACAGTTCATGTACCCTAGTCTTTCATGCCAAACCTTGTTTTTGTTATTAGTGTTCACCACTACTACAAATGGTTCAGTAGTGCATACCTCTATGTGTTTAAATTCATAAAATTTCTAAAGTTCATCTTTAGGATCCAAAAAACCTTCATAAATGACATCAAAGTTATTGTTTATTTCCTTCACAACAAATTTATCACGCCAAAATTCCACCTTCTTGCCTATTTATGTGAGTTGTTCTATTGAAAGAAGATTGGAATTGATTCAAGGTACATGATATACATCATGATCACACCATTCTTGAAGTAGACTATGTCACATCCTTCAATGGTTAGTGCATAATGATCTACAACAAATATATTATCTTCCTTGGTTTTACTCAACAAGGCAAAGATAGAAGTATCCATAGCCATGTGATGTGAACATCTAGAGTCCATTATCCATTTGTCATGAGAAGTATAAGCATGCAATGCATGATGTGAAATAACTAAAAGGGTATGATTACCATTACGTTTACCTTCTCGAGGTTGACATTCAACTCTAAGATTTTTAATCTTCTCTTCGAGGTCATTGATTCTCTTCTAGCAAGCAATTTCAAAATGGCTCGATCTTTCACAATAATGATAGGTTTTCTCACTCTTCATCTTTCTAGATTTTGATTGATCATCACAATCTTGTTTCTTCTAATATTCATGATTCTTTCCTTGGTTGGTATTTTGAGAAATCAGGTGGCCATTTTGACCTGATTCTCTATAGCCTTCCATGTTTTTCTCCTTAGTAAGGTTATCCTACTACATATCATGCAACTTTTCGTACTCAAATTTTTTTTTATTTTTCTCTAATCAGTGGAGTACAAAAAGAATCCAGGTTTTAGTCCTTACCAACCCCCTTCCTTGATGTCTAGTTTTCCCTTAATGTTCATCAAAAGACATCATATGGTGATTTCAAATTTATAAGAAGCAATGCTATAAATTAACCCTCCTTGTTAGAAAAATCGTTCCCATGTTCTCCATCCTTCAACTATAGCTCCTTCACACAAGCCAAATAAGTTTTGAAAGAGTATTTGTTAATACAAGTTTAGATTTTTGTTCTTAATTTATGATAAAGGTCCTCGATGTTGTTGTTACTTACTAAGGAAAATAATTCCTTTTCTAAATCCATTAAAAATGATTAGATTTTTTTTATCAAAGATAAAGTGCTTTTCATTATTGGAACTATCTTCCATGCAATTTTTATGCGAGGTGTAACATCCCTAGACACCCAGGTTGGGCCATGTTACTCCAAAAATGCTCTGACATTGCTTTGATACCATAATGTAATGTCCCTAGCCTCCTAGGGTGGGCCACGTCACACAATCTCAAATTATGTAGCATTGAATCAACCATATTGTAACATCACCCAACATACTACTGAACAATGCTACTCTGGAAATCCACTGCGTAGATTATATACTAAACCCTAGTCTGTGCAGTATCACTTGAAGTAACGCACTCAACCTCGAGTTGAGTCGCACCACACTAACTTTCTCCTTTTAACAAAACTTTAAGCAGTGGAAGTAACTAAAAACAACTATGCATGAGTATACTTATCACACGACACTAACATACGCACAACCATCTTGGTGTAGCATGCCAATTTTGATCCCCTTGTTTGTGGGGTCTATTTCCTAGTACACACACATGAGTTCCATCCTCCTGTGCACACATGATACTTTCCTGCCAACCCAGCCATTCAATCCTCTTCTTGAAGGCTCATAACCCAAAATCATAAGATTAACATAACATGAAACTAATAATAATTATCATACTCAAGCACAACTATAGTAATGACTATCAGCACAACACTTACATGTGAAAGCAGCATTAGACAAAATAACAACAATTACTTATATGTGACAACATACAAGAATTAACCCATGTCAAACATAGATAAATAAGCACACAGTAAACGAGACAAGCACATACAGAACAGTTATCTTTTATGAAAGTCACCAACTACGCGTAGAACTCAGATGTTCCTCCTAGCCATAAGCTCTTTTTCTCATAATATTTCAATGATTGGTCACCCCAGAGATGGGGCTTAACTCCACCGCGGAAAAAAGGGTTCCTAGTGACAGGATAAGGTCTGATTCTCAACAGAATTGTTGATTCCAAGGTGCCTGCTACTACAACTAGCCTATAGTCTCTCATTCCCCACACACTTGTCACATATAAGGAAGTGTGCCCCTTCTCTGCTCAACAGTCCCTCGATTGCCCTAGTTCACTTCCAGGGTTACCAGCAACAAGTTGGACAAGAAGTATTTGAGCCCTGCAACTAATTCCTAGTGCACCAAGGAAAAACTCTCAGCCAAACTCTCACCTAGAGAGTATGCTCACGGGCCTGACAACTTGCTTCATCAAAAACAAGTCTCTCACCCAGAGAGACTTCTCACGGGCCTGAAAACCCACCTCTTCAATAGGAAAAACCCCTTACAATCTCCTTTATGCAGATAAGGTAATAGTCGTCCTCTCTCAAATGGACAGACCCCCTTCTGCACATGAGAGTGAATAATGAATAATTCCCCCAAAATAAGTTGAGGCCAACAATGTATATTGCATGCCTTCAAATTGACACTTGTCACCTTCAAAAGTATATTAAGCCACTTGGTGACTCATTCCCTACCCTCAGGAACTTAAGATAAAATAATTATCCATAACTTACACCTTTTCGGAAATATTATAAAATATATCCTAAGACTTAAGTCTCGCCCCCCTTTTCCCTTTTCTGGTGGAGTTAACCCCCATCTCTTTTTGTTTGATTATGTCTGCGTGCAGCGATGTCATATTATATTAATAATTGTGATTATATTTACATGGATAGGCACACTGGCCTATTTTCATCCAAGCTCACCGGCCTTAATAAATATACAACCATATATATACATAAATATAACTCAGCTCTTCATGCACTCCCAGGTCATTCCTGGGCACTTGACGAAGTGTGTGCAACACTGTGAAATGTGCGCACTTACCCAGGTGTGTGAAACACTATGAAATGTGCACACCCTCTCTTTGATAACAATTCTTCGCGCACTACTCAGGTGTGCGCAACACCAAAACTTAGTGTCAACGACTCACCAGCCTAAATGTACATTTACATTAGCAATTGGTATCAATGTCTCACCAGCCTATCTGTACGATTACAAAGGGTTTCGGATTAGGGACATTACATTCCCCATCCCCCTTATTTAGGCACTGTCCTCAGTGCATAATATACACATGGACATACAAAATTTCAAAAATCTTCAAAAAGATGTGGATACTATACCCACATATCATCCTTTTGTTGATCCCAAGTTGCATCCTCGGGACCGTACCAGGTCCATTGGACCTTTACCAACTCCATGGCTTGATTTCAGAGCTGTTTGATTTTCTGATCCAATATGAAAACAAGTCGCACTCAAAAATCGCCTTCTGGCTCCACCTAAATCACATTCCAATCAACAATGTGATTACCATCAGGTACGCACTTTTTAAGCAATGACAAATGGAAAACATTATGAATACACAAGGATGCATGAAATGAAAGTACATATGCGACATGACCAATCCTTTCAAGGATTTCAAATGGCCCACAATAGCGCGTTGCTAACTTAGAACACTTTCCCAACTTTAGGGAACTCTGTCTGGCTTTCACTTTCAAGAACATGTGGTCGCCCACTTTAAAATCCCTGTGGGTTCTGCCTTTATTTGCGCAAATTTTTTGCCTGTCTTGGGAAACTTTTAGATTATGCCTTATATTTACCATCTTCTCTTCCATTTCCCGAAGCAAATCTGGCCCAACTACTGAGCGGTTTGTTGGATTGTCCCAACACACTAGCATGCTGCACTTTCTACCATAAAGTGCTTCAAATGGGCTCATCCTTAAATATGCTTGATACCCATTATTGTAAGAAAACTCTACCAAACAAAGGTAGTCTTCCCATTTTTATGTCTTATCCATCATAGACATCCTCAACATACCTTCAATCACTCGATTCACTCAATTTGTTTGTCCATCTGTCTGAGGGTGATGTGTTGTGTTGAAATTCATATTTGTCCCAAATCCTTTGAATATCCCTTTCAAAAATTTTGAGGTGAACTTGGAATCTCTATCAGACACAATTGTCTTAGGTACACTGTGCATCTTGGCAATTTCTCGCATGTATATCTCAGCAATGTCAGATTCCTTGTGCGTTGACTTCACTGGAATAAAATGGGAAGATTTAGTAATCGTGTCCACCACTACCATAACATAATCATGTTGATTAACAGTCCTAGGTAGCTTAGTTATAAAATCCATCATTATAACTTCTCACTTCCACTCAAGTATGGGAAACGACTGCAGCAAACTAGTTGGATGTTTGTGCTCAGCCTTGACCTTTTGACATTCAAGACATCTAGTAATAAAATCAGCAACTTCATTTTTCATACCTGGCCAAAAGTATTGTTTTTTAACTGTGACAATTGTCTTATGGTAACTTGGATGTCCAACATAAGGAACCTTATGCATCTCTAACATTATCATACTTTTCAACTCCTGGTCATTTGGAACATAAACTATGTGTCTATACATGAGGATTTCATCCTCTTTTAGCTCATAACCTTCCAAATTTTGTTACGACATACCTTTTTGTAAAGTCGCCTTTATGTCCGTGTAGAGTTGATCTAATTTGGAAACCTCTAAAATTTTGTCACACAAATAAGATTTGTGCATGCTAATGGTTGTAGCATGCATCTCACGCACCCTCTTGTTGAGTGTGTCAGCCACCTTGTTCTCCTTTCCTATGATATTCATACTCACTGAGGAATTCTAACCACCTGCTTTGTCTAGCATTTAAACTTGTTTGTCCAAACAAATACTTCATACCACTATGGTTTGTTCTCAGCTCAAATCTTTTTCCCATGAGATAGTGTTGCCACCTCTTCAAGGCATGCACTATGGCTACCAATTCTAAATCATGAGTAGCATAGAGCCTTTTGTGCTCTTTTAACTTTCTTGATTCATAGCATACTACATGCCCATTCTGACTAAGGACTCCACCGATCCCTTCCTTGCATGCATCCGTGCACACAACGAAGTCTCCATCAGGATCAAAAAAATTCAAAATTGGTGCACTTGTCAACAAACTTTTCAACTGCTGAAAACTCCTTACACAATCTAGAGTCCATTCAAATTGTGCACCTTTCTTTTGCAAGGATGTAATTGGATGCACAATCTGTGAGAAGCCTTCAATAAACCTTTTGTAATAACCTAAAAGTCCCATAAAGGATCTCACCTCTGCAATATTTCTTGGTGTGAGCTATTCCTTAATGGATTTTATCTTTTCTGGATCCACAACTATTCCTTCCTTGGAAATAATATGACCCAAATAATGAATCAGTCGTTGATAAAAATGAGCACTTTCTCAACTTTTCACATAGTTGATGCTCCCTCAATAACTACAGTACCATCCTCAAGTGTTTCTCATGATCTTCCTCGGACTTTGAGTAAATAAGTATGTCATCTAAAAATATAATGACAAACTTATCTAAGTACTCTTTGAAAACTCCATTCATCAAACACATGAAGATAGTTGGTGCATTTGACAATCCGAATGGAACCACTGTGAACTCATAATGTATATACCTCGTCATGAAGGCCATATTACTGATGTATTCTTCCTTAATTCTCACTTGGTGATATCCATATCTGAGATCAATCTTTGAAAATATCTACGTGCCCCGCAGCTCATCAAAGAGGTCATTTATTCTTGGCAAAGGATACTTGTTCTTTATTGTTACCTTGTTCAACTGCCTGAATTCGATACAAAGTCTCAGCGTACCGTCCTTCTTCTTCACAAACAATATTGGGGCACCCCAAGGTGACACACTTGGGCATATATACCCCTTCTTCAGAAGATATTCAAGTTGCATCTTCAACTCCTTTAACTCTAGCATACTCATCCTATAAGGAGTCTTGGATACGGGAGTTGCTCCCGACATCAAATTAAGAGAAATCGATATATGTTTTCGGTGGCAATCCCGGTATCTCTTTAAAGACATCCTCAAACTCTTTTAGTACTACACAATCTTCAACACTTGGCACTTTATCCTTAGGTTCCTCCTCCATGTGTGCTGCAAATACTTGACATCCCTTCATGTATCTTTTCTTCAATTGCGAGGCTAAAATTTCCTTGATAGTTCAACCCTTGGAATTCCTTGAATTGTTCTTAATTTTCCTTGATCATCCAGGAAAGTAAATGTATTATTGTAATAGTCCAGGACAACATGGTGCTCATCCAACCAATCCATACCAATGAGGCAATCATACGAGCCCAAAGGTATGATATTCAAATCAGCTTTTGTGTGCATTCCATTCATTTCCATTGGACATGCCTTGACCATCTCATTAATTTTCCTTTTTGCTCTTGTATCTAACTGCACCAACCAAGTTTTCCCAAGATTGCTTTTCGGCAATTGGAACCTTTCCACCATCTTAGGATCTAGATAACTATGACTAGCTCATGAATCAATTAAAATAGCAATGGGTTGATCATTAATATTACCTTCCACTTCAATCATGTGTGACTAAAACTCATCTTGTTTGTTATCCAGGGTTGTGTAAATCCTTGGCACATTTCTTCCCATGTCCTCAAATGTGGCAGCTTGATATACATTGTATGTAGTCCTCACTTTATCACCTATTTAAGAGAAATCTCTATGCATATTATCCCCGCCACAAACCCAAAATTGAATAGGTTTTTGTCTTGGATTTTTCTCCATTGTCTCTGTCATTATGGACTCCTTGGGAGTTGGATGTCCTTGTGCAGTATTTATAAAAAATGGTGTCTTAGTCCCCTTCTTCCTATGCTTCACCTTATTTTTCATCTTATCTTCCCAAGCCTTTTGGAAATTCGGTCTTTCCCTTTGCTGCTCATAAAGACATTTAGCGTGCCTTATGGTTTCCTCCAATATCTTAGGGTCGTCATATTGTATCTTGTCACTGATAAATGATGGAAGCCCACTCAAGTACCTCTGAGTTCTAACTTTCTCATCCTTGATGAATGCAACATATTTCAGTATCTCTAAGAATCTCCTTTCATACTCCTCTATAATCATACTCCCAAGCTTGAGTTCAAAGAACTCCTTCATTTTATTTTCATAGTAGCGCTTGGTTAAGTATTTCTTTTTGAAATTCCTCTTGAACTCCCTGCAAGTAACCTTATTTTCATCAATGTGTTGCACTTGTATGAACTGATCCCACCACGTTGATGTTTTTCCTTTTAGTTGATAGATGGAAATTCTCCCTTCTACCTACGCAGAATAGTTATGCAACTGGAAGTACTTCCTCATACCCAGCAACTAGATCTTTGCATCTTCATCCTTCGTGTGCTCATCGTCAAAGGTGGGAGGTTTGATCTTATTCATTTTCCCATGTAGCTCGTCCACCTCAGTCCTTCTCTTATCCTTTCTAACGGGAGATGGACTCGAACTACTATGAGCTCTCCCAATTGAATATCTTGGAGAGTGATGGATATGTTTGTCAACACTTTTTTTTTTCTTCCCTTATCATGAAACGTGTGACTTATTGACCTACTTGTCTCTATCTCCTTATACGTTTTCTTTTCTATTATATCTAGGCTTTGCATCAATTTGACATTGAATTCATCTTGTTTCTCCTTGGATCTAATAAGCCTTTCATTATCATCCTTATAGCTTTGTACATCTGTTTGCAGTCCCTTTATAGTTTCTACCAAATTCATGTGCTCCTCCTTGGATTATGTACCATCAACACCCAAACTGACATACAAATCCTTGAACTCATCATCAGGACTGTAAGTCCTCTACGCATCTTCCATGCTTTTGACCTTCTGCATTGATTTTGTCCTTCTCTAATCACTGATAATTCTATAAAATGCGCAGGAAACAAGTTTTTTTATATGTATTCATGAGAAAACTTCATGAAACTATGCACCATTTTGTCAGAATCCTTTCTTATGAAGCCCATGCATGCACTGGTATTCAACACAAGCCAATGAACGATGTCAATATTCCACATATACATTGTGTATTGGTAATGCACATGCTCCACAATTTTTTTCAACCCCAATCTTTAGTGCGCATACTCTTGCACTACTATTTACTACACAGTTCCAGTGTTGCATCCCACAATATCATATATTTAGCATGCACATTTGTGCATTCTTATTTAATGCACACCATGGCCACGCTAAAATTCCAAATTCGGTCCAGTCTAAATTTTTCCTTAAGTAGAAACTCATCCCATGCAGGCTCAGTGTTGAAACCGGATCTCTGATGCTTCTTGTTGACCTCTGGCCCATACAAGTCCAGTGTTGAACCAATATCTCTTATACTAGATTGTAACATCCCCAGCCACCCAAGTTGGGCCTGCATACTACTCCAAAAATGCTTTGACATTGCTTTGATACCACAATGTAACATCCCCAGCCTCCCAGGTTGGGCCACGTCACACAATCTCAACTTTTGTAGCATTGAATCAACCATACTATAACATCACCCAACATACTACCGAATAATGCTACTCTGAAAATACACTGCGCAAATTCTATACTAAGCCCTAGTCTGTGCAGTATCACTTAAAGTAACACGCTCAACCTCGAGTTGATTCGCACAACACTAACATTATCCTTTTAACACAACTTTAAGCAGCAGAAATAACTAAAAACAAATATGCACGAGTATATTGATCACATGGCACTACCGTGCACACAAACATCCTGGTGTCACATGCCAATTCTGATCCCCTTGTGTGCAAGGTATATTTCCTTGTACGCACACATGAGTTTCATCCTCTTGTGCACACACGATACTTTCCTGCGCACTTGACCATTCAATCCTCTTCTTGAAGGCTCATAACCCAAATTCATAAGGTTAACAAAATGGGAAACTAATAATAATTGTCATACTCAATCACAACTATAGTAATGACTATCAGCACCACACTTACATGTGCAAGCAACATTATATAGAATAAAAACAATTACTTATATGTGACAACATAGAAGAATTAACCCATGTCAAACATACATAAATAAGCACACAGTAAACAAGATAAGCACATAAAGAACACTTTTCTTTTATGAAAGTCACCAATTGTGCGTAGAACTCATACGTTCCTCCCAACTATACACTTTGTTGCTCATAATATTTCAGCAATAGGTCACCCCCGAGCTGGGGCTCAACTCCACCGGGGAAAAAAGGGTCCCTGGTGACAGGCTAAGGTATGATTCTCAACAAAATTGCTCAGTCCAAGGTTCTCGCTGCTACAACTAGCCTACAGTCTCTCATTCCCCATGCACCTGTCACACCCAAGGAAGTGTGCTCCTTCTCTGCTCAACAGTCCCTTGGCTACCCCACTTCCCTTCCAGGGTTACCAACAATAGGCTGGATAGGAAGCATCTGAACCTTGCAACTAATGACCAGCGCACCAGGGAACAATTCTCATCCAAACTCTCACCTGGAGAGTATTTTCACGAGCTTGACAACTTGCTTCTTCAACAACAAATATCTCACCCAGAGAGACTACTCACGGGCATGACAACCCACCTCTTTGATATTAAAAACCCCTTATAAGCTCCTCTGTGCAAATAAGGTAATAGTCGTCCTCTCTCAGATGGACTGACCCCCTTCTACACATGAGAGTGAATAATGAATAATTCCCCCAAAATACACTGAGGTCAGCAATATATATTGCATGCATTCAACTCGACACTTTTCACCTTCAAAAGTAGCTTAAGCCACTTGATGACTCGTTCCCTACCCTCAGGAACTTAGGATAAAATAATTATCCATAACTTACATTTTTCCATAAATATTATAAAATATTCCTTAAGACTTAAGCCTTGCCCCCCTTTTCCCTTTTCCGATGGAGTTAAACCCCCATCTCTTTTCGTCTAAGTCTGTATGGATGCAATGATGTAATATTATATAAATAAATGTGATTATATTTACATGGATAGGTGCATTGGCCTATTTGTGTCCCGGTTCACCGACCTCATAATCACATAGGCTCTCTGACCTCAATACATATACAACCATATATATAACTCATATCTGCACACACTCCCAGGTCATTCCTGCACACTTACCCAAGTGTGTGAAACACTGTGAAATGTGCACACTTACCAAGGTGTGAGTAAAACTAGGAAATGTGTGCACCCTATCTTTGATAACAATTATCCACGCACTACTTAGGTGCGTGCAACACCAAAACTTAGTGCCAATGACTCACCGGCCTAAATGTACATTTACATTAATAATTAGTACCAATGACTCACCAGCCTATATGTACAATTACAAAGGGTTTCAGATTAGGGACATTACACAAGGCAATGTTTAGAGTTAGAATTAAGAGTATATGATATGAGTTGGGCTCATGATCATTCAAGATGTTAATTAACAATTTCATTACAAAAGGGGATATCTAATATAACATATGTTATTGCATCAGTGCCAATCATGTTGCAAAGCCCTTGAATACAAGTCATTGGTTAGATTTTGTCCATTGCCTTAAATCATTACAAATTATCGGGACTTGACGACTACAAAGTTTGATTAATTTGGCATTAAACAATTTTTCACCTAAATATTAAGAGCTTATGTTATGCATGCTAAATAGATCAAGGTCCCCATCTAACCATAAATAGTTAAGGCTAGATATGTTTCTTAGGATTATAGCTTGATCACTTGTTGTTCTAGCACTAAAAGTCCCCGAGCAAAATAATATTACCTTGATTTCTTATATTAGAAATATCATGTTCTAAGCCATTGTAGGGGCTATTTTTATCTAAATTGTTTTTCTTATTAAAGTTAGAATTTACAGGTGCAAAACAACATATTGCTAAATAGATATGTTTAGTATTAATGTCTAAATCTCGAATCACATTTACTGGTTGATAGGGTCTTGTTAATGAAGCTTAATATAATGAGTAAGGCTATACCTTATGTGACAAACTATTCCATCTGTGCATATGTGAGATGATCGTTTATTCTAAATTGATTGTGATACAAACTTATCTAAATTGATTCTTCGTGTCCCCAATTTTCAACAAGTGAGATGATGTTAATTTCATCAAAAGCCCAACTTAACTTGGGACCCTTCAACCATGGAAATCCTCGATAGTTCCAAGAGAGGATCCCAAGTTTGCCAAATTCCTATTTATTATGATTATTCTGTTCCTGATCCCTAAAAATTGTTTTATGCTTCTAATTACTACTCATTTACCTTCTTTCATAGCTTATTTTACCTTTTGGACTTCCTTCCTAGTTTAGCTTGGTCTGCTAGAATGAGATCTTCATTTATAAATATTCTTGAACCTTTAAGACTAGATGTTTTATCTAGTATGTCATATTTGTTTTCAATAGAGTTTATCTTCACTCGAATAACTTTGTTTTTATTCTCAATAAGTCCACCCAAGATTTTTGCTTTACGAGGTAGGTTGTTTCTATTTGTGATCTATTTTTTTGTTCATCCTTGGCTAGCCTTAGAGTGTTTTCTTCTCCTTCTTCCTTTAAGCCAAAAATGATGAAGTTTGAGGCTATTTTATTGCATTCATGTTCCAAGTCTATTAGTTGTACATTTCCAATTGGAT
>ML842819.1:39325-51858 GCA_009831015.1 Picea engelmannii
CTTAGGGGGTAATGTTACTCTTGTTAAATGCCTGTTCATGACGATGTTTGATTGCACTGCCCTTATTTTGCAAGGTTACTACAATTGGGTAATAATGTCAGACCGCAATGTTGTTATTGGCCTTTATTAGAATAGATGCTATGCGTCGTACTTATTGTTGGCCTTGGTCTTGTAAGAACTTGGTGGTTTTCATTGCGTAGTCTGTCTGTGTCGGGCGGGTTATAGATTCCTCTTGTAGCTTAGTATGTATGCCTGTGCGTACTCCGGTGGAAGGAAGCCGGTGCCGTATCAAGAGTCTCGGGCTGTTTAAAGGCATAGTTCCACTCTTGCGACACCTTCTGAGCCGTATCAGTAGTCTCGGGCTGTTTAAAGGCACAGTTCCACTACTGCGACTCTACTGACGGATTCCTTCAAGTCGGTGACAGTACTGTGCCTAACCCCTGGTGTCTGTCTCTGCCTATCGCCAAGAGTTGCCCGCCTCCTGTTCAGGGGCATTGGTTCTTGTTGTCGTTATGATGGGTTGGGTCATCTTGATTTTATTCGTCTGACTTGTGTCCTGTGGTTCGAGTGTTGAACTAGAGTCGAGGGGGGGTAGTTTCTTCTACAAACACGCACACACTTCAACAAAAAAAAATTTCACCGGTTGACTGAGTAGTTGTCCTTAGCTAGGAGGGTTGTTACACAATCAACCACCCAGAATGAGTAAGGAAAAAGGTGCCAGGACTGAATCTCTAGAACAAAGAAATAATGCGCTCCCTGCTGAAAGACATCATCAACATGGAATAAATCAATTTTCTCAAAGAAGACAACCATTTTCCAGGTACAAAGAATTTTTCTATGGATATTGTTTCTACTATTCTAACTTTGGTCACAAAGCTATAACCTATTCCTTAAGACTTAGACATGAGCAATTAAGATTTGAAAGGAATAAATACTTGCCACAACAAAGAGTGATGCATCCAAGAAAAAAACCTTCACAGATTGCAAATTGCGAAATTAAGTCTAGGGACATGCAACTAAGGAGGTCAAGAAATAATCAACAGTCAATGAGTAGACAACGTTGCAACCATAATGTTGACCTATTGAATAATGTGATTGAATGCTCAATTTGTCATAACTATGTACATAAGTCTGTTGACTGTTGATTAAAGAACCATGAACCATACTTGAATTCCCTTGTTGAAAATGTCAAGTTTTGAAAGAAGAAACCAAGTGACAAGTGTGGATTAGTGTTGTCAGCTTAAAGAAAAACAAACCCTTGGTATATAGACAGTGGATTCTCCAAACATATGATAGGTGACAAAGGTAAGTTTCTATCTCTAAGTGAAAGAAAATTAGGAAACATAAACTTTGGAAATGATGCTCCAGGTAAAATAAAGGGTAAAGCGATGGTGAGTTTAAGTAATGGAAAAGGAAAATCCCTAGATGTTATACTTGTAGATGGGATGAAACATAATATTCTCAGTATAATTCAAATGTGTGACATAGGACGTGAAGTGGTGTTCATGTCCAAGGACTACAATATAAAGTCTATAAACTCAAGACAAGTGGTAGCCAAAGGCATAAGGAAATAAAATAATGTTTATGTGTTGAAAGAAAATAGAGAAGAATGTCATCTAAGAAAACATGATGAAAGTTGGTTATGGCATAGGAGACTTGGACATGTAAACTTTTACCACTTAATCAAACTCAGAAATCTCGAGTCAGTAAAATATCTTCCAAGAATATCAAAGCCCCAAGATTCAATGTGTAAACCCTGTTGTTACACATTATTTTCGTCATCCCTATGACTGTTAATGATGTAAACCTATCTGTTGCCTTTAGATGGGTCAGTGGCCTGAGTTCCTGAAGAGAGAAGGGAGAAGAAATTTTCCTAAGAAAAGAAGTTGCATTTTCCCTTGTAAAAGCCCTGTAAAAAAGGATGCTATATAGGCAGGGTGTGAGAATGCCTGATTCTCGCAGGTTGCACCATAGCTAGGGTGCGAGATGTTCGCAGGTTTCTCTATAGGCAAGGTACGAGAATGCCTACACGTGGGAAAAACAAGATTTTTCTTGAATCTTCTAGAAGGATAAACTTCTATGGTGAGGTGACATCCGAATAGTTTGGATCTTACTCGCTTTCATGGTTTAGTGGGATCATCCTAACCTCCTCACCTTATCCTCTTCAACTTATAAAAGGAGAGGAGTTCTCATGGAGAAAGTTAGCTTTGGTTAGCTTTGGAGATTTTGGGATTAGCTTAGATTAGATTGAGCTTTGGATATTTTTAGCTTGGCTAGATGAGTGACTTTGTCAAGATAGATTGTGAATATTATCAGATCTGTGCTCTCAGAATTCTTGGAGTGAAAGTGTGTGGGGAACGAAGGAGAGTTGGAAGGGACCTTACAACATCAAGGCCATGGTTGTAATCTCTCTTTCACATTTAATATGATACAGTAATATGATTCTTTCCTATAAAGCTTGTTGTGTTTTATTGTATGATTCCTTGATCACATACATAGGTTTATATTGAGTTTATGCTATTACTATCACTTTGGTTGGTTGCGTTCTTTTGTAGATTCATCATTGTATGAGCATTGGAACGAAGTTGGGATGGTGATAGTGAGAGGAAGTGACATTTAAATAGTATGTCACCTATCCCTCTTTAGTTAGTAAATTCAATATCTAAAACTTAAGGAAAGCTTCATGTTCTGGTGTGTTTTGTTCTAGATCTAGGTGGATATAGGGAGATCAGTTAGTGTCTACACCTACTGATTAGTTCGATAACAAAATTGGCGACTCCACTGGGGATTGTATTGTTACCTAGTTAGTCTAGTTTCCCTTGCTTTGATTGTTTGTTTTTTGGTCTCTGAGTCTGTGGGAGATCCATCCAGACTCTCTGGATTTGAAAGTTCACTCAAATTTATCCCTTTTTCAAATTTTTGCTTGTTTACAGGCATTCTCTCACTGTACCCTTTAGTGGCCTACAAGAATCATTGATGTTCACACCCTATTGTTCAGTTAGGTGTGAACTTCTCGCACCCTACCAATGTCTAGCCTGCAAGAATACCTAATTCTCGCACTGCACTCTATTGCCAGCCTACGAACTTGTTTGTAAATTTTTTTGGATTGGGTCTTGTCATCTTTTGATGACCCAGTTTTTCTTTGATCAACTCGATTGAGATTTTAGAGCCTATATTGATCTGTTTACAGTCTACTTGACATCCTTTGAGATTCTTTTAGCCACTTTTTCTTTGTTTGGTTTTGAAGGATTAGTCTCTTAATTTGAGTGTCTTTCAATTACAAAGCATGTGTTTTCTTTAGAATTGTTTAGGGAAAGATCAGATTTCTTGTGAATAGTTCGCTTTAAAAGAGAACTTTTAGTTTGGGTTTCTTTGTTTGAAGAAAGTTCATTATTTCTTTTAGTGAAATATTTGAAACAAAAATATTTAATTTCTTGATTTATATTAGATTGGGGGCATCCTTGCATTTCAAGTAGAGAAATTGCATGATTCTTGACGTTTTTTGATCTTAAATTTGAGTCTTTAACACATAGATCCACAGGGTATTTTTGGTGGCTATGTTCAGATTTGATTCATATCGGCATGGATCCACAGTGTATGTTTGGTGGCCATGACTTGTCTTACTCGACATGGATCTTTTCATGTTGGCATTTATGCTTTGATTCATTTGTATTCTGAGTATGGGAATGCCTACCTCAGTGATGATATATTATTGTATTGTATTTTCTTGTTTGTTGGCAGGTTTCCGACCGATTGTTTCTTGTTCCCTACACACACTCGACAATGTATTTCAGCTATCACTTTGTTCTAACTTCATACTTTGGGAGGCTCTCTATTACACATTATTTTAGTCATCCCTATGACTGTTAATGATGTAAACCTATTTGTTTCCTTCAGAGGGGTCATTGGCCTAAGTTCTTGAAGAGAGAAGGGAGAATAACTTTTCCTGAGAAAAGAAGTTGCATTTTCCGTTGTAAAATCCCTGTAAAAAAGGAAGTTCGCAGGTTGCTATATAGGCAGGGTGCAAGAATGCCTAATTCTCGCAGGTTGCACCATAGCTAGGGTGCAAGATGTTCACAGGTTGTTGTATAGGCAGGGTGCGAGAATCCCTACACGTGGGAAAAACAAGCGTTTTCTCGAATCTTCTAGAAGGAGAAACTTCTATGGTGAGGTGGCATCTGAATGGTTTGGATCTTACTTGCTTTCATGATTTAGTAGGATCATCCTAACCTCCTCACCTTATTCTCTTCAACTTATAAAAGGAGAGGAGTTCTCATGGAGAAAGTTATCTTTGGTTAGCTTTGGAGCTTTTGGGATTAGCTTGGATTAGATTGAGCTTTGGAGATTTTTAGCTTGGCTAGATGAGCATCTTTGTCAAGATAGATTGTGAGTATTATCAGATATGTGCTCTCAGAATTCTTGGAGTGAAAGTGTGTGGGGAATGAAGGAGAGTTGGAAGGGACCTTACGACATCAAGGCCATGGCTGTAATCTCTCTTTCACATTTAATATGATACAGTAATATGATTCTTTCTTATAAAGCTTGTTGTGTTTTATTGTATGATTCCTTGATCACGTACATAGGTTTATATTGAGTTTATGCTATTACTATCACTTTGGTTGGTTGCGTTCTTTTGTAGATTCATCATTGTGTGAACATTGGAATGAAACTGGGATGGCGATAGCGAGAGGAAGCAGTGTTTAAACGGTATGTCACCTATCCCTCTTTAGTTAGTAAATTCAATATCTAAAACTTAAGGAAGGCCTCATGTTCTGGTGTGTTTTGTAATAGATCTAGGTGGATCTAGGGAGATCAGTTAGTGGCTGCAGCTACCGATTAGTCCGATAACACCTGCCAAGTAGGAAATCTAAACAAGACACAGTTTAAGTGCAAGAGATTTACTTCAACAAATAAACCACTCCAACTAGTTCATATGGATTTATGTGGACCATCAAGATAGGAAGGAATAGGGAAAGAAAACTACTTCATGTTGATTATTGATGTTTACTCCAAACTTACTTGGGTTTCCTTTCTCAATGAAAAAGTTGAAGCATTTGAAAAGTTTAAAATATTTAAGGCTTTAACTGAGACTCAAACAGGAAAGAGGTTAAAGGAAGTAAGATCAGACTGAGGAGGAGAGTTTATGTCAAGTGACTTCAAGGAATTCTATGATAAGCATGGGATCAAGAGAGAATACACAATCCCAAGAACTCCACAATAAAATGGAGTAGTTGAGAGAAAAAAAAGAATAGTGCGGGAAATGACCAGGTCAATGATGAATGAGAAGAATATTGGTCAAACCTATTGGGTAGAAGCAATACACCCAACAGTCCATGTTCTTAACAAATCCCACCTCAAACCACAAAGTGACAAGACACTTTATGAGCTGTGGTTTGGGAGACCTGCTTCAATTAAACACTTCAAAGTATTTGGGAGTAAATCCTACATAATGAATAATGATGAGAACCTTGGCAAATACGATGACAAGGATGATGAAGGTATCTTATTTGGGTATGCTACAAACAGTAAAGGATACAGATGCTATAATAAGAGGCTACATAAAATTGTTGACTCTATTGACGTAAAAGTTGATGAAGGAATCCCAACAAGAGAGGTGTACAATAATGAGTATTCTACAGAAAACACAGCTAAAGCCGAAGATAAACAGGTCAAAGAATCAAAAAACAAATAATTTGAATCATATGAAGACACAGATACTAAAAAAGAATCAGTTCAACGGACAACATCAAATTCCTCCTCCAGAATCACTCAAAAGAATCACACTGCAAGTCAGATAATTGGTGAAAAAGACAAAGGAGTACAAACATGGAGAAAGCTAATCAAACACATCGAACAATCACATATAGATTTCATATCCATGTTGAAACCCAAGAATTTCAATGAAGCTAGCAAAAATGAACATTGGTTTAAAGCTATGAATGATGAACTTGATCAGATTGAGAAAAACAATACGTGGGAGATGGTTCATAGACCAAAAGGTAAAAATGTCATTGGTTCCAAATGGATCTTTTAGAATAATTTGAATGAGCAGGGACAAATTGTCAGGAACAAAGAAAGACTAGTTTGTAAAGGCTATGCTCAAATAGAAGGACTAGATTTCGATGAAACATTTGCACCTGTAGTAGGATTAGAAGCTATCGGAATATTTCTTGCCTATGCTTGTCATAAAATGTTTAAAGTCTATCAAATGGATGTTAAGTCAGCCTTTCTAAATGGATATTTAAATGAAGAAGTCTATATGGAACAACCAAAGGGTTTCAGACTGTCTGATAACACTGACTTAATATGCAAGTTGAATAAATATTTATATGGGTTAAAACAATCCCCTCGTGCCTGGTATCACAGACTGGATACGTATCTCAAACAAAAAGGGTTAAAGAGAGGAACAATTGACAACAATCTATATATCAAAACCGAGGGTGATGATCTTCTCATTGTGTTGGTCTATGTAAATGACATCATCTTCAGATGTAATAAGGATTCATTGGTAAAATGGTTTGCTTCTGCCATGGAGTCTGAGTTTGAAATGTCTATGATAGGTGAGCTGTCATTTTTTCTTGGTCTACAAATTACTCAAAGGTATGAAGCGATTTTCATTTCTCAAGAAACAAATCTAAGAGAAATGTTGAAAATATTTCAAATGGAAGACTCTAAACCTCTTAGCACACCTATGGTTATTGGATGGAAATTAAGTAAGGATGATGACTCGCCTGATGTTGATCAAAGTTCATATAGATCAATGATTGGTAGCCTACTGTACATCACAACATCTCGCCCAAACATAATGAATGTTGTTGGAATGGTAGGAAGATATCAGTCTGCACCTAAATAGAGTCATTTGCTAGCTGTCAAAAGGATATTCAGGTATTTGAAAGAAACAATGACTTATGGTCTGTGGTATCCCAGAAATTAGAATTTTCAGTTAACTGTCTATTAAGATGTAGATTGGGGAAACTGTGTTGATGAGAGAAAAAGCACCAGCGGAGGAGAATTCTTCCTAGTTGACTCATTAGTAGCATGGCTTAGTAAAAGGAAAGGTTCCATTTCTTTATCAACTACAGAGGCAGAGTACATTGTTGTTGCAACCTGTTGCACACAAATATTATGGATGATTCAAACACTTGCAGACTTGGAGGTAAAATATGTTGCACTGATCCCAATCCATTGTGATAACACCACTCCCATCAGTGTGTCCAAGAATCCTATATTCCACTCCAAGACCAAGCATATTCCCATAAAATATGATTTTCTGAGAGAGCAGGTCACCAATCAGGTTGTTAAGGTCCATTACATTCCAACAACAAAAAAAATTGCAGACATCTTTACTAAACCTCTAGCCAAGACACCATTTGAATATCTCCGACAGAAGCTAGGTATCATCCTGTCTCACACCTAAGAGAGTCCATCTTGTTAGCGAGAGTTTTGTATTGATTGAATATCTAATACCTCCTAAAAATTCTGCTCCAGCTCAGGGGGAGCATGTTTTCTTTGACATTGATTTCAAAGGTGGAGAAAAGGAATGGTTCGGACCGGATACTACAGTTGGAGGTCCAAACAGTTTAGTGCACTCATTCAGGGATGCCATTAATTCCAAAGGGGGAGATTGTTGGCATGTTTACAGACATGCGTGCTTGTCATTGATGGCAAGATTAGAATATCCAACGATGGAAAAACATGGACAATGTAAGCTCAGAAGAGATAGTGCAAAGGTGCACAAAGAATGAAAGAGTGTGATGGAAAATAGGTAGGCAAGGAAGACCAACAACGCAGGAATAATTGCATGGAAAGATCAAAAGCGTAAACTCCATTTGGTAGATTCGGATACTGGGCATTGGAGGAGTCAAGGAAGCAACTCACGACAAGAATTCCAAAAGGGAGAAATGCGAAAGACCAAAATACGTTGATCCGACTCCATTTCGGAGTTTCGGATACCGAGAAATTGAGAAGTCAAGAGTTGAGACTCTTCAACTCAAGAGTCCTAGATTTATGAAATCCAGAATCTTGAAATCTTAAAAGAGGCACAACAACAAGAGTTTACCGGGAAATAACTCCATTTTGGAGTCCCGGATACCAGGAGTTGAAGTGTCAAAACACTTCACCATAAGAGTCCTGGAATCGTGAAATGCGAAACACCGAAATCTTCAAAGCAGGAGACAGTTTTGGATACCAGGAGTTGGAGGAGTCAAGAGTTGAGACTCTTGATCACAGGAGTCCTGGAATCGCGAAATGTGAAACGTCGAAATCCCGAAAGTAGGAGACAGTTTCAGATACCAGAGTTTTGGATACCGGGAGATGGAGAGGGAAAGGAATCTTACTACAGGAGTCTCGAAGTTGTGAATTGCGAAACCCCAAAATGTCAAAAAATCCATACAAGAGGTTCGGATACCAGTAGTTGGAGATGTCAAGAACTCTCACAACAAGCATGCCGAAATCGCGATATGAGAAATCGCGAAGTGATATGGGATGTCATATCTAGGAGGTGAATGTGGTAGACCATGTCAGAAAGGACAGGTGGAAGACTATGACATGTGACACGATCAGACAATGACAAGTGTTGGGATATTTTGGCATTTCAGGCCACTGGAATTCATAATTCTGAGTGACATGTGGCAGCCACTTGGGTCACAACACGTCATCGAGTGATGGAAGAATGACCTCACTACGAGAGTTTTAACTCCATCACTCCCCTAAAGTCCTAAAGGATAAAGTCTCGGGGCAGAGGATATTCGTTTGATCACCACGGATTGTGTACCGTTGATTTGGAAATCGAAGAGCCGTAGAGAAAAGCTTGAACTGACAAGCTCCATTTCATAGTTTCAGGGACCGCGACATGGAGCATCAAGAAACTCTACCAAAAAAATGTCGAAATATCGAAATGTTGAAATGGGAATTAAATGCAAGATCCTACGGATCCAATCCAATGGTGCAAGTGAATTTAAGTATGATTAGGTGGATACTGTTGCACTTCATATTATATATGCCAGAAATGACTGATATCTTTTCCCAAAGGAATCAAATAGGTTTTAGCGTTATCGCCAGAGAAGATGAAGAGGCTTGAGGCATATTCCAATGGAATGGATATTATTCTTAGAGGTGATTGAAATATGGAAAAGGTTTGAAGCCTGTAACGGAAACAAAGAGGATTATCTCAACTTTGATAGAGAATATGAAGAGTCTGAACTGCCAATCAGGCTAAGGAATCTTAGCTTAACACCTAGTGATGATGGAGACATGGATCGAACTGCCAGAGAAGATGAAGAGTCATAATGATGATCAGGTAGAGCACTCACTATGAAGACATGCATAAGCATTGCACATAGCAGATGTACAAGGGGCACATAGACTATAAGATTGTAGAAGAAAGAAGAGATAGTGGTTGTTGCGGTTGAGCATGATTCAGGTGTGTAGAATGAGGGAGAGTGTTGCGGAAAAAATTCACAGAAGAGGAATGGTGCATTGAAGGGACATGGCATAGAGAGAAAAAAAAGGAAAAAGAACAAGAACCACAAGGAGTGTGCATAAGACATTGATGTAGATAGAGCAACACAGAGTAGCAGAACAATGATAAGACCGACAAGCCATTGAAGAAATTAATATCATTGTAATAAGTCTTAATAGAAAAGATCGATATTTCAGGGTGGTAGAGAGGTGATAGGGAGGACTATTGTCCTCAGATGTTTAAGTGGGTGTTTGAACAAAGGGAGTTGTAGCTTCCATCTAGTTGCAGCCAGAAAAACTAGGGTGGCAGGGTTGTGCAAGGGAGAAATATTGTTCTGTGTTATACAGGTTGGTGCCTATGTGACTGGAAGTTGGTGCTTCCATCCAGTTGGTGCTGGAACTCATGGAGAGTTAGTGCTTCCTTCTAGTGGGTGCTAGAGAAACCAGAGAATTGGTGCTTCCTTCTAGTTGGTGCTAGAGAAACCTAAGAGTTGGTGCTCTCAGCAAGTAGCAACTTCCAAAATAGAGGTTGTAGCCTCATTATGAGTTGGTGATCATATGTATGATAATGTAAAGAATGTAAAAATTACTTATCATATAAAGAAGAATAGGTTTTTACCCCTTATGGGTTTCCTCAGGAAATATCTATCTCTGTGTATCTCATATGTGTGACTGATGATGAATGTGCTATTACTTATTTCCCTGCATTATTTTGATTATCATTGAGTTCTTTGTGAAGAATTTAAAATAATTATAAATTGTTTAAGCATGGTAACAACTAATTCACCGCCCCCTCTCAGTTGTTCAACACATGTTACGATTTTATCATATATGTGACTATGATTGCTTGTGTGCTTATGGGTAATCTCCTGTAAATGATGCATATCCGTAATTAATGTTATTCTAATATAAAATTCGTATGTTATAGAAAGTAATTGTTTTTTATGTTAGATGTAAAGCT
Organism: Picea engelmannii; assembly: GCA_009831015.1. Lineage (NCBI taxonomy): Eukaryota > Viridiplantae > Streptophyta > Pinopsida > Pinales > Pinaceae > Picea > Picea engelmannii. The sequence continues at coordinate 49,746 of ML842819.1, forward strand.
TCCACGAGTGTGCTGTATGTATATCTTTAGTTGCATGTAGTCTAAAAATTAAATTTAGGTGGGATTGCTTAGTTGACTACTGGGTATTCTATTGTATGTTCCACAATATGGGAATGAAATATGTTCCCTAAAGTAGCATGTTCCAGCCTGATGGTTGGGAATGTTACCAACTGGCATCAGAGAATGAGTGGTTTCTTTGGAGTGGCATACCCCGTCCTCAGGCTAGTCAAGGGGATCGCTACAACTATTGTCAAATACTACTCAATATCATGCTCCTACAAAATATTTGTTCTCCAAAGCTTCCACACATTGAAGTTGGTAGCTCCTTCAAGCCTAGTCATGACCCTGACTGAAATGGAGGATGCCATGGACTTCACATTGGAAACTTAATCAATCTAGATTGGATCTATGTGTATCTGCTGCTACACTTCAACACATTTAACACACCCTAGGCTCTGATACCATGTTAAATTATGAGCTTTATTTCTTATGCAGATTAATTCTTTTATTTTCTTCAACACTTTGATTCCATCTTAATACGCTTCAACAATACCAAATCATAACCAAATAGAAATAACTATGTAGATAAGTAAGCATGCACATCAACAACACATATATGCTAGGGAAACCCTGTATAGGGAGAAAAAACCCAGAAAACGATATTCCTTTATTGCATTAATAATGTAAGATCACTTACAAATATCCACCATGAATGTTCTACTCTTAAATAACTTGCCAAGATGAATCTAACCTGACAAAGACCTAAGAGACCTTACTAAAATACACCTATGATATGATGCCTCTATTGTTGATATACAACATTGATATGTTGTTGTTATATGCCTCTCATATGTAGCTTCTATTTCTAATATACAACATTGATATGATTCTTTGGTATGATGTCTCTTTATCACTGATATGCACCTCTATTGCTTCACCCTTAACCTACTGTTGACGGGAAAAATTGAACGCCCGTCAACTGGAAGAGCGAGTCTGGTCCGGGGTTGTCTAAATAACCCAAGTCATTTTCTATAACTCATTTTGACGGGTTTAATTACTCCGTTATCCAATCTAATAATCCTAAAACAAACGAATAAAAAAGAGAAATAACTAACTAATTACTAAACACTATATATATATATGTACATATGCTCTAATGTAATTGTAGGAGTTGTATTTAAGCAAAAGATATACAAGTCTCATTTACTTCCATGATTTACAAGTTGCAAGTTTTAATTGAAACTTATGAAAATCGATATGAAAAATGATTGCTTCTAGGAAGCAGATAAAGAAAACACATAAAAATATTTATTGCTTTTTTTTATAAATTTAAAAAATCTTGCAAAAAACGTTAATGAAACATGAACATCTGGATAGTCAAAGTTGAACCATACATTGTAGTTTCAATGATATTAAAATGACATAAAAATACAATGAAGGTATCCTATTAGTGAATTAGTCAGTTGTATCGAAGCATCTACATGAGTGGTGAACATCCAACTGCTATGTCCAAGAGAGAAATATGCAATGAACCTTATGACTGTTCTAAATAACTTAGAACATGTATTGGCAGCCTAGGTTTTAATGACAGAAAATGAAACACAAACATAAACCTATGATCTCATAATTATACATGATTACAATAAGATAAATCTGGAAGCAATCTATGCATTTTATCATTCAATTTAAAATTCAAAGATAAATCTCATTATTTAAATCGAAGATATAATCACAACATTTAGATGGTATTTATAATATAAACCTCCTACACATCACACATCATTTAATCTAAAGATATCATACTTGCACATGTAACAAGATTAAAAAAACATAAATAACAACATTATAAACAAAAGGCTAAAGCCAAAATGCATATATGTCATTCTATTAAGTTTTGGTATCACTTTTCCATTCTGTAGTCGTCGAAGAATTCTTTTGGATAATAGACTTTAAAGATTGGAAACATTAATACATAAATGATAATAATTAACCATGTATTGATAAAAAAGACTAAAACTATTTAAATCAATGCATAATCAATTATTCAAAAAATATGAATATATTATATGAAAATAAAACCATTTTAGTCACAGGACAAAAGCCATTAAGCAAC